>VXBS01004086.1:212524-368251 GCA_013400255.1 Sitta europaea | reverse complement strand
TTTTTTTTTTTTTTTGAAAAAGGTGAAAACTAAAGCAAATACAGAAAAAGCACTATTAAGACATTTATGTGCTAAGGAAATGAGTAATTTCCTTAATTGCTCCAACTTGTGCACCTAGTATCTTAATTATTAAAGAACATAGGTACTACATAGTCACAACTAAATGTCATTAATCATTGCTCCTCCATTCACTGTATCCTATAAGATGTCAGGCATACCAGGGATTTTACATCTGCAAAACTTTCCCTTCAGGAAAGACTAGACAGTATAGCTGCATTTTGGTGTCATATAGGGTGATGTTTTGCCCAAAGACATCAGTCTTGGCACAGTTACAGAAGAATGGTTGGGAAGAAGAGGAAATGAGAGTGTGCTGCTGCTGTGTGATGATGTTTGGAAGCTGATAAGTGCACACTGTGTGCCAGAGATTAGAAAAAAGTCAAATGGCAAATATAATTTCCCAAGTAGGAATCAAGTAGAAAAGAAATTGAGAGGGTGGTCAAGAAAAGATGTAATTAAAGACAGGAAACACGTTCTAAACTGAAATGGGATTACACTTATCCCACAGAAGAAGTAGCTGCACTTTTTTTGCTGAGCAGAACATCTGTTATGAGGCCACATCTCGAGTCCTGTGTCCACTTCTGGGATCTTTACTACAAGAAGGACATTGAGGTGCTGGAGTGTGCCCAGAGAAGGACAGTGGAGCTGCTGAGGGGTCTGCAGCACAGGTGTTACAAGGAGCAGCTGAGGGAGCTGAGGGTGTTTAACCTGGAGAAAAGGGGGACCTGATCCCTCTCTAAAACTGCCTGAAAGGAGGCTGTGGCCAGGTGGGGGGCAGGCTCCTCTCAGAGGCTACAAGCTGCCAGAAAGCACAAGGGGAAATGTCCTCAAGTTGTACCAGGGGAGGTTTAGATTGGATGATAGGAAAATTGAAATAGGAAATTTCCATTCATAGAAATGGCTACTAAGCACTGGAACAGGTTGTCCAGAGAAGAGACTGAGTCACCATTCCTGGATGAATTTAAATAATGTGTAGATGTGGCACTTAGGAACATGATTTAGTGATGGACTCACAGTGTTAGGTTTATTATTAGACTCAAAGGTGTTTTCTAACCCAAAAAAATCTATGATTCTACAAGTTCAGCAAAAATAGTTTAGACAATCTCATCTGGCCTCCTGTCTTCAAGGAGGAGCAACCACAAAACAGAGCAACGGCAGAGACAACCTGTGAGGAGAACAAAGGGGGTTCATCCTGGGAGTGGAGTCCTGGTGGAGACTGACCTAGAATCCTAGAAAAAACAGGGCTGGAAGAGATGTTTAAGATCAGGAAGTTGAAGCATCAGCCCAGCACCATGACTAAGGACTGTTGGGTAAGGATTTTTGCCCCTGAACATAGCAACAGGTATCTCATTCCCCCTCCCCTAAAAGAGAAAATGTAAAGTTCAATGTTATAAAAAACATGTAAAGGGACTTACAGTGGTATTTGAATATAACCATACAAAGGTCAAAATATGTTTAAATCTCCTCTCCATTATACACTCCAAGACAGATGGAAAATGTGACTTAACATGTTGCTAGCCTTTTTGCACAGTACATTTCACTTGAGTCTCTTGATATACATTTCACTAGATTTATACTCTTAGTTAAAGGAGTCATAACTTCAGAGTGAAGAAGCATCAGCTGCCTACCATGAAAGAATCTGTGCAATGATTTTCTCTTTCAAGATTAAAAGATGCATTAAATGCACTGGAGTTGAAAGGAAAAAAACCCAAAACTGGCTAGGCCATCCATTAAAACTATTGTTCTGTTTACAAATAATGGAGCAATGCAGGAGAATAAAAATAGGATTAATAAATAAAAATAGGATTTCCTTCCCAGAAAATCACAGAGTGAAAAAGTCCTGTTAGTTCAATGGGAAAAGGAGTTGATATTGAGTCAAATTATTGTGGGCAGCCATGCCCACAACATGTAAGCATATGGGGGCACCTTCCCCATGCACAGCACAGATGCAGGCACTGCCATGTGCTCTCATCCTGACATGGTCTCTGCTACCTTGAATGTCTGTCCAGTGAAATGAAGTGTGTTTCTGAGGGGGAACATATCAAGTGCTTAATGACATGCAATGGTTCTCTTCAATAGCCAAGGATAAAATGCAGGAAGAAACACACTATTGTGTTTAACATTTCTGAAGAGGAAATGTTAAAGCTGTAGTTCCCTGTAGCTGTCTCTCTTGCTGAGTACCAGAAGGAGCAGAAGCTGCACCTTTCATCCCATTTTGCATGTGCAATACTGCAGCTTGCAAACCAAAACATGGCTTAATGTGTTATAAATTCACAGAAAAACATACAGGGGTAGGACAGAAGCACGAATATACTTGGATATTTCTTCTCCTTATGTCATCTGACTGGCTGACTATTTCCCCTCTGAGACAACCAATTAAATAACTATTGAAAAGAAAGTTCTAAACCATTCCTTTCTCAGACCCCTTTCCTTAATCTCCAGAATTTCAGACATATAAAGGGGCTATAAAACTAAAGAGTAAAACTAAAGCAGCCAGAACTTTATCCTCTGCTAGTAAACAAAGATGAATCAGACAATTTGTAAAATGTCACCATCTAGAGAAATGAGGATGATCTTATGAGGCTTGAAGCATTATCGTCTCATACTTTAAAAATGTTTTGAAACCTTAATAGCTTGGAACTCAGTAACAGCCACAAGGAAAGAGGTTACACTTCATTTATAGCTGTAAATCCTTTTGAGGGTATTTAACCATTTGAGATATTGGAAAATTTCCACTCAGGGTTGACAACGACAGTAAAGTAAAAAACAAATAAATAACAAAAAAAAACCCCAAAAAACCATCAAAGCCCCCTAAACCAAAGTAAAATGTCAGAAATGCCAAAAAAATAGATACCTTTGGCTACATTCTGGGGACATGAGCCATGCCCTCAATCATCTTGTTGCAATGCAGCATCAAGCACACAACATTAGGACAGGATACCAGTCATACAGCAATTTGTGCAAGTTTGTGTGTAAAGGAATTCAGAGAAAAAAGGGGGAAATGCCAAAAATGTTGCATATTATGACTCTAAATTATAAGGCAGTGAAGAGAACCAGCTGAGAAAGAGAAATCCCTTTGTTTAGTTGAACAGTCAATAGCCTTTGGGACTCCCTTTTTATAAATGCTGAGGTTCTTTTTAAAGAGTGCCTCCTTATGAAAACGAGAGTTGCAAATTATTTTCCCACTGAGATGGTTTGGTATTAAAGCTAGCAATGGAGAGAAGAAGCCCTGAATCCTCTCTTAACCCAGAATTACTCGGATGAAGGACTCTGACTTGGATCCAGACCACAAACAAACTTTGATGTAGCCAAGTTCACAGGTTTGTGATGCTTCTGCATTTCTGCTGGGGATGTTGCCATTTTCCAAGTCTGTCTAAAAACAGCTAAGGCTTGCCATCAGACCTGCCAGCTATAAAAGGGGTTTGCTGTGCTTGGTTTGCTCCACAGAGTCATGGCCAGCACTCTGCTTCGTGCAGAACAGCTCTTGGCAAAAATGCCCACTAGACTTTGCTAGGAATTGGCAAGGGAAATAGCAAAAAGTCTGTTGGGAAAACAAACATTTTACCTTTCCCATTCCCCTTCAGCATATCAACTTATATATATTTAAAATAAAGACTATTGGTGTCCAAGAGTCTGAAAAATTGATATTCAAAGCTGAAATTTGATCACAGAAAAGACCTGCAACCCCTATTTTCATTCAATGCTCAGCAAGAGGAAAAGTCCCAAATGAGAAGCAGAGCTGATGGCCTGAAGCTTGGGTTTGGTGAACAAAAGAAAATGGCTATTTCTTCTCAGAGAACTTTCCTACCATTATGTTTCTTTTGTATTACCTAAAGAGCTCTTGCCTTGCCATTTTTTTGCAGGTGCCATTACTGCAAAGAATTAATACTTGCAGTACTAAATACTTGCAGTGACAGAAGCAACATTACATTATCCAGATCACAGTGGAGGCGTCATACATTAATTGAAGTTATCTCTTGGTATTGTGTCTCCTGGAAATCAATATGAATTATATGAAACAAATGTCATGTTCTCCCTACAAGAAACAAATTTTAATAGACAGAGACTGTTGGAGAAAAAATTATTGATGGAAGATTTTTCATTAGAAAATGTTATGTCAGTCTTGAAATAATTTTCTGGAACACAACACTTTGATTACATCTTTGGGAACATTTCAAAACAATTTGGTTCCAATACACCCTATTTAATTTTGATCAAACTTGCATTCAGCTGAAGTAGTGTATGTGATAAAACATATATGATATGTTAAACCTCTATTTTATTTCAATAATTCTATATATTTTATTGGTCTTTAAAATTCTATGTTACAGTACAGCCACATTAATACCAAGCCAAAAATGAATTAAACATAAGATTGGATTTTCATGCCTGGAAGCCAAGTATCAAAATATCAGTTTACCAAAAATAAAATTTCTCCATCAGTTCCTTTGAGAAAACAAGACAGGACTCATGGGATCTTTGATGCCCCCTGTCTGAGAGCTTGACTTTCCAGAGAAGAGGAGGAAAGAAAAAGGAGGTAGGCATGAAACATGGAACACCTCTCCTATGAGGAAAGCCTGAGAGACCTGGGATTGTTCAGCCTGGAAAAGAGGCAGCTTTGGGGTGGCCTAATTGTGGTGTTCCAATAACAGAAGGGGGGCTACAAGGAAGATGGAGAGAGGCTTTTCACAAGAAATGTAGTGAGAGGACAAAGGGAGAATAGCTTCAAACTGAAAGAGAGTAGATTAAGATGTCATGTCATAAAGAAATTCTTTATTGTAAAGGTGATGAGGCACTGGAACTGACTTCCCAGAGAATCTTGGATGTCCCACCCTTGGGAGTGTTTAAGTCCAAGTTGGCTAGAGCTCTGTACAACCAGGTCTGGGGGAAGTTGTCCCTGTCCACACCAAGGGGCTGGAACTAGATTATCAAAGTCCCTTCCAACTCGAGCCATTCTGTGATTCTATGATTGTTACTTTAAGATCTGAAATCTGTAAGGATTAATAGCTGAAACTCACACCCTACCAGCCCTCAGGAGCTCTTGAGCAGTGTGTATCCTGCAGCCCTGCACTGTAAGAAACCTCAGCCATGCCAGAAGTGGGGCACCAGTGGGGCAGAAAGACTTTCTCGGGTAGATCTTGATGATCGTTCTCAAACCCAGGTAAAGCAATCCAAACCAAACCTTTCCAGGTGGGCTGTCTCCTGGAAAAACCCCTGTGTTCAGAGGGGCTGCTGTTTGAATCCCTGGGAAATTGTAGATTAGGCCAACTCAGGACTTCTCAGAGACTCTTGGGAACAGCACTGGCATCCACCAACATGCATTCATGTTAGCAGATAGAAACATGACTTCTGCATCTGCCTACCAAGTCTTACATGAAACATCAGGCTGTCTTTACCTGAAATGATTGTCTTAATTACACAAGCTCAGCATTTTTGTGGTAGAAAGATGGAATTATATTGAGGGAGCAAATCTCCCTCACTATAACTTTGATTACAATCAAGATGCAAATCTGCCTCATTCCTAAGCTACTTTTGTGTGTGTGTGTGTCTTAGGAGTGAGTGGAGAAAGCCAACAGAAGATTTGATTTCAAAAAGCCTCACTACCAACCCTTCTCTGCACTGTGGCAGAGATGTGTGTGTAGAACTGTGGGGAACATAGGTGACAAATATATTTGATAGAATGGAGCAGAACCAATAACAGGGATCAGTGGATGTAAAGACTCATGAGTTTCCAGCTGAAGGAGGTGGCTTACTGCCCCTCTGCTCTGCATTGTAGCTACACCCCACCAAGTAATGTGTGCCTGTTTCACTCAAAGCCTGAGTGAAACAATGCTTTAATTGATTAGACAAAGAAAGGCATCATATAATTTCCATAATTATTATAATTTCTGGACTTCACACATAATAAGGATCACCAGTGGTTTTAGATTGAAAATAATTTTATAAAAATTGAGCTCCCTGTACTTGTTTTATAGTTATATCTGAGCTAAATAATACATGCAACTCTGCAGTCATGGCACAATAATGCCTGCATTATTTAGGTGCTCTCACTAGTTTCTCAGGGGGCTCTGGCCTCAGTTATTAATCGATATCACAACCACTCTTTTTTAACTAGCATTCTTATTTTTCTTAGTCCTTTCATTGCCCTTCTCTAGCACACAGGAAGAATAAATACATTCAGGACAGAGCTGGATTTGCAAGGACCAAAGGGATTTAAGAACAGGTTTGGGGGTTTCTTTGTTGTTTCTGTTTGTTTTGGAGGGTGGTTTTTTGTAGTGCAGTTTCTAGTCTTGCTTCTTTGACAGACATAGCTTAAGCATAAAACTGTACTTAGGTGTATGTATATGTGCTTCTCTGTCCTCCTCTGGAAATTAAATTCACATTTGATATGGAAGAGAAGACCTCAGAGGTATGAAGTACTTACACATTTCATGAAAAAATTATTATCTATTAAAAAAAAAGACCCTGCTACAGTGTAATCAGAAGAAATAAGACCCTAAACTCTGATTGCAAACAGGTGTTAAAATCTATCAACTATAGGAAAAACATGAGAATCTCTATCTTAAGAGAATCTCATCTGAACACATATATCAGCTTCATTCGTGTAACTTCTTACAATTTTTTTTTCTTTTTCCTGCTAATATGTATACTATATTTACTCTTTGTTCACTTAGATAACAAATGAAGCATGTATTTACCATGTGGCACCAGATCCAAATTCTCCAGAGATTTCAAATCAGACCTCTATATATAGCAGGGCTCATTTCCATTTGGTGCTATGCTGAGCATAACTGTAAGGAAGACAACAGTCAAGCAAAAACTTTGCTGTGCATATTTAATATTACTTTGTGCAGAGGCAGTGTGAAAAGTGATCAAAAATCATTAAAACCCTAAAGTCTTGAAGAATCAAAAGTGTTCATTTTAAAAATGGGGGAGGTAATGCAAAACACTGCTTAGCAACTCACGAACAGATAGCAAATGTGATGGACCAAACATGGAGCTGTCAGAATAAATTTTCATACAAAGACCTGAAAAAACTCAGAAATCTGCTACAGTGGAAAAGCTGTCTCACTAGCTTAATATGTTGTAGGAAGGCATGCTTTGCCAATAATTCCCCAGAGTTAATACCAGAGCATTTCCTCAGGTGCAATATTAAATATATTACAAATGCCTACTTCTAAGGAATGATGTCATCTGTAATTATTAACTCTTTTTTTTTTTTCTTTCTCAGAAAACAGAAAATTGTGCAACTCTCCATTACTTTGTATCAGAAAAAGTGAGGATGGAATAAAACTACGTCAGGAAAATTCAAGTCCTTTAGATCTAGATGATGAACAAGAGGTTATTAGCCAGTGAGTCAGCTCTCAACCTCAATCCCTGTCTGGCCTTGAATGGATGTACAACTGCCCTCTCTCAGAGTTCTCTTGGATTTTAACTTCAAATATGCATGTAGACCCAGCAATATATTTCTCAGGACAATGAGTGCCTGTATCTCCCCTTACACAACACAAAGATGCATGCTTTTTAAGGTGAATCAAAGGAACAGCTATTCAGCTTGACTTTGCACAGTGTCCTGGTGCTGACAGGAGGAGCTGGGTTCTGAATCCTCCTCATGCCTACATTATTTAGAGCTAAACCTCCTTTAATTTGACTCCTAAAACCTCACGGGCTTCTCTAGCACTTCTACACACAGGTCATGAGCTCTCATAAGGAAAATCATATTCTGATTACTTAGGAGTGACCTAATCAGAAATATAATATTATCAGAAAATCATCTCATTCCTCTTCTGGCTATATAAAATTAATCCTCTCATATCCTCTACTACTATTTAAAACTTTTATGATAAAGCTTATATTATTTATATAAGTAGACAGTTAAACACCTTGAAGATCTCATAGCTAAAAATCTTCTTTCCCCTGTCAAATTCAAATCCTTTTTGTCTATCCCATTACATCTAGCCACACCCATTTGGAGTATTCTAATCAGTTATTTTCATGCTTATGCCCTTCAAATGCTTGCAGATCTTATCTTCCTCTTAGAAAGCACATTTGTGATTTGGATGGCTATCCCCCTGAATTACTGTGATTTTGATCCATAAATTCCATTAAAAAGCTCACAAAAATCCATTCTGGTTCACAGAAGAATATGTTATAATGCACCAGAATCTGATCAAATAGTGACACAAACCAAAATCAAATAGATAGAAAAAAATGTCAAACTACCGAAGAAAGTGTACAATTAGGAAAAAATCCCCATAGACATAACACCTACAAAATAAGCTTTTAAACTTACCTGTTGGGTGGAAACAGAAACTGTATCTCAGTGAAATGATTTTATTTAGGAAAAAACCAGAGCACTGAAGCTAGAGGAAAGACATACAGCCCCCCCTCCCACACTGCCCCCTCTTAGAGCCAAAGTACAGCCAAGAATAATGTGTGATATTATCAGCAAGTTTTATTACACTTCTCTGTAGGTGGCAAACATAACACAAGCATTGGCAACTCAGCAAACAAAGTAAGGGCAGTTTTCAAATGCTGTAAAGGAAATGCCAGGACAATTAAAGAAGGGTCAGTAAAACACAGTAGCAAATATCCTAACACTTAAAAAATAGCTTGAGAAAGATATTAGAGAGATTCTATTATCTCTTATATCTCTGAATATACTATCAATGAAAGACAATCATAAAATGAATTTAAAAAGTATGAAAACACAGTTATTAATTTATGCATATACCTAGTTATCACAGGAATGTTTCAAGGATCTGATTAATTTTTGCATTTTCAAAAAGAAAGATTTGGAACCAGTTGTGACCTGTTTTAATTTTTAAGCCCTTATATGTTTAGGGCTGGTCTACAATCTGCCAAAGAGAAAGCTGGACAAAGCTGAAGTTAGTAGATTCCCAATTCTCCTTCAGCTGTGGATCTAAGGATGGTATTCCAAGATTTCATACTATTTAGGTACACCTTGCTGTAGTTGGTTTTGAGTCAAATGTATTCCCCGTGTTTTCTCTCATACAGCTCACAATATAGTTTTTTGATCAGGGATTGATCTTTTCCCCACAGGGATGAGGAAAAAGGGCATTCAAGGAACACCTGACTTCTCCTTGGGCATGCATGTTTCAGGAAGCATGCAGAACATTTTCCTCAGCTCCTCTGGTCTTTGGCTGCTGTGGCACTGAGGGGCAGCTCCTGCATCCCACTCCTGCATTGGGAACTCCCTCCCTTCTCCTCTCTTGATGGATGGAGCATCATCACCACACACAGCCAACCAACCTGTCTTGGCTTAGCTTCTCTCCTCACTGTGGACTTCTCCAGCTTGCATTAACACAAAAACACCTCTTCTAATAAAGAATGACTTCACTCTGCTCTTTGTAAAGCATAAAACAAATTTGCCACAGCAAGGTCCCAAAACAAAAAAGCCCCTGTTCCAGTCAATTGGTTCAGTGAGCCCTTTGGTGTGTCGGTCTCATGAAAGACACAATAAAAAAATAAAAATTTGAAGAAGTCCCCAGTAGGACCACAGCTGTGAGAAATTGAAACCATTTTCTTTCTCATTGTTCCTCCTGAAGTTCCATATTTTCTGTAATATCCCTGCATGTAGTTGAGGTACTCCATACACTTGTGTGAAGGGTAACCTCAGTTATTTTGCATATCTGACAGATGTGGTTTGCAAAATAGTCATGCAGAGTAAGAGAAGGCAGCATGCTGGATCTAATTTGATTAATACTCAAGACACAAGTGTACAGAGTAAATGTGGCATTGGGTAAATGTGCCATGTGGCACTATGAATGAAGATACAAGAGGTTACAAAGTTTCAAGCAAAAATAACAGAAATGTTAAAAAATCCCATTTTCATCAACTAAAAAAAGTTCTGTCAGGTTATATAATACAAATCTGTGAAATCTAAATGAACAACCAATTTTTTAAAACCCATTCCAATGTTACAAACATTTTGAATATTTTTTTTAAAGATACATTGAAAGTATTAAAATACTCAGTTATAACGTATCCCAAATAAAACGTCATCATTCTCAATTTGGCATTATATCTGATTTTGATATCTGCATTACATGTTAAGCTTTAAATATTAGAGAATCTATCAAAAGTCAGATGATAATGCTTATAATTTCAAAGAAGATTTTATATTTACTGGGAAGTATGAAGAATTTAAATGGTCAATACTGATAGAAAATCAAACTACAATTCAAAGCCCTTAGTATTCTTCAGAACAGGTTTTTCTGCCTTTTATATAGTAGTTGTTAATGTCGTTGTCTTTGGTCTGGTGTTCACATAAAATTTTAGATATTCTTGTATATTTAAATATGAAATGGCTTACCAGACAAATATTATTTTCAAATATATTTAAATATATTCAAAAGGAAAAACTATGAAACAGGAAAGGAAAAAAGTGCAAAATTACTTAGAGTAAGAGGATTGGTGGAAATCAATGAGGACAAAGTATAAAACACCCAAACCAAAAGTAAATTTAACTGGGATTTTCACAATTGTTCATTGGTAAAAGCACAAGCCTAATGTGGAATAACTCAGTATCTAAGCTAATTTTATAACTAAAAAAAGCAATTAAAATAAAATTACATTAATTTCCTTTTTTTAAAAAAAAAAAAACAACATTGTGATAGGAAAATAATTAAATTTACCTTTGCATAGTCTTTAAAGAGAGGGCGGTGCACTTGGAAATGAGATTCAGTTTACACTGATCCACATACCAGATAATCTGCCAGACAGGGACAGCTGCAGCATGAGGGGGGAAAGGGGAAACAGCCTTCACATGGGAGCCCCAGCAAAGAGCCCCAGCTGCTCCCCTCCTGAGCACCTGGCTGGTGCACAATACCCACATCACCAAACCTTTGCCTTCTCCCCAGAAAACTCCCCTGCTGCACCTGCTGTGCTCCACTTTCTACAAGGAAAAAAAAAGAGCCTAGAAATCATTGGGCAGACACACAAAAATGCATCAGTAGCAGAATTGGATTAGTGACTGCTGACAGGAAAAGTAACTAATTTCATATTGCTAACCTTACACTAAGAGTTGAATCAATACTAATATGAGGTAAGCTCACGTGATGCACCCATCACTAAGTGAGATGTTCATAATATGGGATCACAGCTCCAGCCTCCTGTGATTTTATTTGAGATGAGAAATACAAGTAAGGATTATGAGCAAGCACAACGTGTTTTGAAGCAGCTGTCAGGAGATGTTTAGTAAATTTGCATCCATTTTTACATGCATGTCTAGAGTGGGAAATGTACTACTGAAGGTAAGCATGAAAATTTTGGATCTGTGAATCTTAAGCCACCTGCAAAAATAAAAAAGTGACTACACCTGCTATTAAACAAAATATCAATTTATAAAATACCCAGCTTTTTATTCAATAAATATGGGCGTTTGGTTATTAAAATTATTATTTGTCTAAAAAAGAAATTAAATTCGAAAAATGTTTAAATTTTTACTAACACAGCTTTTCTGCAGCTGTGCTGGTATAGACAAGAAGTAGCCTGAAGGCATAGGTAATCTCTTTATTTTCTAATATTCCATTAGACAAGTTGAGATAATTAGCAAAAGCAGGTAGCTTTCAGATTCAGTCTTCCATGAGACATTTTCTTTGTCAGGGAAGCTAGTGTGAAAAATATCCCATGGCTTTATTGCACCTCCTCACACTCATCCCTACTGCATTGCATATGGGCCACAAGGGGCATTTTATCACTGATGTAATTCCAGGTTTAAAAAATACTCCTACTAAGGAGAGGTGGCTTCTTATTTGTTAATGGGTTTGTTGGTTTGTTTGTTTTGGGCTGTTTGTTTTGGCTTTCTTAACTGATTCACTGATATGGTTAAGATGTTGTGTTAAGTTATTCCAAGATAATTAGATGAAGTGAAATCCCAGGTTGGAACAGGTCAGGCAAGTGAGTCCTTTGCTTAAATTAAAATGTTCTTCAGTTTCTTGGGTAAAGCAGGCAGGTGGCACCTGCCACAATTAAAGGCCAGAAGCACAGATAGGCTAAGAGACTTTGTGACAGAGAAGGAGAGTTTTTTGGAAACAGAGGTTAAGAGAGGGGGCGGCAGAAAGACTGTAAGTAAACATAAACCCGAGGTCTGTGCTGAGTTCATTATTTTGGTAACCTGGGAAGGCTTGAATTTCACTTCCCAGACTCATCTACTAAAATACATTTATATGCATCTCATAGTGATGATGGCTGGGTCTAACCTCAATGAAAGGTGTTTATTTGGGGGGAATCAGCCTCCAACAGTAGCAAAGTATTTTTATTCTTTTTATGTCAATTGTCTGTAGAAGTCCATAGGTAGTCATAGTTGGTTTTCTAAAATTTCTGAGAGGGCATTGAATATGCAAGACATAGCCTAAGTACTTTGGGTTAGGCATATGTAGGATTCATGGAGTTTAAACCTTCTTTTATAGGGAACACGTGTTCATAGGTTTTGGGTTATGGCTCTGGTGGTTTAATTCACTACATAAACAATTAAAGCAGTTGAAAGAAATCTTTCTCTAGGCTTCACTGACAAGATCACCACTGGCCATAGTGGCAGATTACCTTTTTCATTCATGGAAAGTCAGCCACCCACCTAAATTTATGTCATCCTACTCTCATCACTTGCACATTCAGTATGCTTTTTCTTATCATTTTAAATTGTTTTCTTAAAGCATGAGTAGACAAGGCTCTTGAAGAAGCACCACACCACTGGAGCCCACCAGATCTGACACTGAACTGCTGAGACTCTTTGAGAGCACCACGTAGTGGTGGAGAGGCCACAGCTGCCACGGCAGATCTGCACACGCCTGCAGGGATGTACCCAGCAGGATGAAAACCCTGGAGTGGGAAAAACAGAGACTTTGCTCAATTCTCATGCCTGTCAAATTGGCATGAATTGGCTGTCTGGGAAGAACTAGCCAACAAAGTACATCTGAGCTTTAAACCCTTGTTTTTAAAACACAGACTTGTACTGCAGAGTGAGGCTTTACAGGACGAAGTTTTTCTTTTGGGTTATCTTTTGTTCTCAATAATTTCAGAACAAAAGTTCTGAAATCACTGAGAGATAGTGGAGGCTCATTATGCAATTTTTGCATTACTTTCAGCATAAAACCTCAGTGGAATTGGAATTGTGTCTTTAATTAGCTTTTGATTTGCTTTTTGGGATTTGTGTGAATTAGAAGAGAGATTAAGAACTGCTAATACTCTTGCATGTGACCTTCACTCTCACATTTTACTGGCCTTTCTAAAGGACAGAACAAGGAACTGTGAAGGCAGGTTATAAATGTGTTTGTGGAGTTTATCTTCTGAAGTACACTTACTCTTTCTACTTACACTGTTTATTTGCTGGTAGTTCCCCATTACAGTTCTTCTAATTTCTAGACATAATGCAACTTTATGTTAGGAAAACAGAACAGGAAAGCATCTTCTAGATCACAAAAGTAGTGTTAAGAAATCAAATAATGTAATTCCTCCCTGCTCTCCCCCTTCCAAAGGAAGGCTACACTGAAGCTTTGCTGTCTCTTAATGGTCTCTCAGTCTAGGTCCAGCACCCTGGAAATCACTCACAGGCATCAATCCCTTTCTGAAGCAGCTCCTGCTGGGCTGTTCCCCCC
Source organism: Sitta europaea (assembly GCA_013400255.1). Lineage (NCBI taxonomy): Eukaryota > Metazoa > Chordata > Aves > Passeriformes > Sittidae > Sitta > Sitta europaea. Next base: position 354,575 of record VXBS01004086.1, on the reverse strand, counting down.
TGTAGAAGGACTAGAGAGCAGTCCTGAACCTGCAGGAACCACATCTACAAAATTGGTTCACTTTGAATTAAGAATTAATTTTAATTTAAAAAAAAAAAAAAAAAGATTGCCAGTGATGTTATGAGAAGGAGGCTCTATTTCCCATGCTATTTTATTCCATTCCCAAGGTGCTGTGGGCAGCAAAAATAGTTAAGATGGCCCAAGCAAGATGAAAGTGAAACTAATGCACCACAAATAGCACTCTCTAGCAGGTATAAAGCAAGTTGCTTTGTAAATATATTATAAAAATAGCACAAGGTTCAATTTTGCTAATCTTAAGGTCAAGTAAACTTTGTTTGAACTTAACAAGAACAGTTTCCCTTTGAAATTCCTGCTCATTACTCAGTTGTCCCATTTAGAAAACCTCCTGGGTAATATGAAAAGCTCCTTGTCACAGCTTCCTGCATGAAGACAAACTGAGCATTTCACTAAAAGGATAATTACACTTTTCTTAAAGTAAGTTTTTTGTTGGACTGTGCACCAAGATTTTAGACATCTTGAGACCAAACAGTTTTAATTTTTTTATTCTTTTTTCCTTCACAAAACAGTAACAGAGGCTTTACTAAACTTAAGCATGCTAAAAACATAATACTGGTAGAGATGAAAACAAACCATTAAGTAATTCTATAAAATTACTAATTTCAAAGCTGCTGAAATAATAATCAAAAATTCCACCATAGATTACAGCAGACTTTTTTTGGTGGGGGCAATTTTATCACTTCCATTCTTCTCTGTCTATATGATTAATATATTTTCTGTTCTTAAAGGAAAAATACAAAAAAAATATACCACTAAAGAATCTGAAGTGAGCCAAACTGGTCAGATAGCTCATTAAAAATGTTGTACTATATAACTTGTGTCTTCTGTGGAGACTATGCAAGATACAGATAGTTAAAGATGAAATAAGAAAATGCAGGGACTTCACAAGCATACTTTTAATTAAATTTACCTATTAAAAGAGAATACTCTTTAAAGTTATAAATAAGGCTTGCACCTTCCGATCAGTCAAATGTCTGTGGCTTTCTAATTAAGACAGGTGATCCAACTTCCTCTTCTTCCTAAGGATATATTAATTTTTGTTTTATTGTGAGGTATCAAAAGCACTCTACAAATTAAATTGGATCACTAATAAGTTTAAATTTTAAAAATACGTTTAATATATTTTTCTTCTAATGAAGCATATTTGTTACTTTATTAACCTTCATTTCTCTAAGATACATAATACTTAATGTAATGTTACATGTTTGTTTTTCTCTTCCTGAACATTCACCATTTCCAGGGAACAACCTACTTCCAGTGCAATGTACTCATTTCTAAAATCTGACCATTACTCCAGTCACCAGCTAAACTTTGTACTCATAAAAATGAGTGTGCCCTTCACCACAGAGTAATTCAAAATTGCAAAAGGGCCAAATACACCTGTGCTCCCTGCCTCCTGTGAGGTGAAGCTTTGCAATACCCTGCTCTCAAGCAAGGCTCTGAGGCACAATGCTTCACAGCAGCTGTTCTCCACTCAGTCACAATTAGTCAAAACACAGGAGGAGCCTTGTGTTCTAAATAGGATGAGCAGCATATACAGCACAAATACAAACACACATCTATTTACAGGTAACTTCCCTGGTCACACTTGCTAGAAGACTAAGCAGTTACTAGAGTAAGGGGGATCCCTTTAAATCTGCCTAAGTTCTTTAAACTTGTGTTTTTCTAAATATTTTCCTCTTTTTTTGTTGTTGTTTTTTTTTTTTTTCCCTAGAACATGACCAGCCCTCCAGGATTCTCTTGGAAACAGCTTAGCTTCGAGCCTGCTTGTTTAACCACACTACACCAAACCAGCAGGTCCATGGGATGAATACAGATTAAACACAGACGGAGTTCAAAGGAAAGGAACTAATTTCTGACACTGGATCACCAACTGTGTGTTAAATTTAAACAAATATTTTGAAAGTAGAGCATGCAAATACCATATGGAAACCAAAACAATACAATTAAGAACCTAAACCAGATGAACGTTAGTTCATTATATATTCAGAACACTACTTGGACTAGAGAAATTTTTCTTCAAATTATTGCTTGAATTTTTGGTTTTTTGTTTTTGTTTTTTTTTTCATCTTAACCCATCCAATGATTATGGTCTGAAACATTTTAGGTATTCAGAGTGATACTTTGTATCTCCTCTGGAATGTGCAGGTAAGGCTCAAAACATCAGACAGGCCATTTATCTACTAAACCAAAGTTCAGAAAGTTTTCTTTTGTCCATAGTAATTCTTTTACTCAGCGAGGCAGATTTCTGGCATATTATATTTCACACATCTACCACAGTGTACAGCATTGCTCCTGCTATTACCTACTTTCAACAAATACTTTTTAGGTGGAGATTTCAGCCCTTTCAATGCATAGAAATAGGTGTAACCTACACATAATCACTTGTAAAATTCCTGTTTCAGAAATACCTTACTTTAATATTTCCATAAAACAATAGTGGCCCTTGTATAAGGATTTTCAACTTAGAAAAAACACTTCTGTTTTTTCATATGCTGCTATATGTGCTTCTAAGCAGAAAAACACATTAAAATGTTAAAAAAAAAAAAAAAAAAAAAGAAGAATGGTTTAATTTGTGAAGTAGTGCAAGAAAGTTTTCCAAGTATCTGGGACAGGAAGGGAATTTATTGAACTCACAAGGCAAAAGAGGAAGGAACTCCTTTTTGAAGAAAGACTTATGTGTAAACCTACAATTGAGATGCACAACCCCTTTTCAAGTGGAGAGTAAGCAAGAATTTAAAGCAACCAAAAAGGATTCCTGACCAGAATATTTTCATCCTGTCTGTATGGTGTAATACATGAATTGCCCTAGTCCTCAGTACAAAAATCCTTTGAAAGCAAATCTCTGTAGGGGTTTCAGATCAGAGTGAGTATCTACATTACTGAGCAGAGATCCTGAGGGTGATTTTTTTCAACATGATTTTCTCTCTTCATACACACCTAATTGTATTTCACTACATAAATGTGGCCCTAACAAATGTATTTTTTTCAAGCATAATATCTTTATAAAATTATACACTGATTTTGATCCTCTAGGGCAGACTTCTAGTGACATTTACAGAACGGGAGGTTTGGGCTTTTAAGAGAATTAAAGTAAGACTTTATTAACAATCCCTACACCTTGCTGAAGTTCTAGCATCAGGTTCAGCCTGCTTTTCCTAATCTGATGTAGTTCAGTGTAGTTAATTCTCATTTGATTCTCACTACGGTTCCAAAAGAGAGTTTGTTTAAAATCAAGTAAATTTAATCTTGGGAAAGCGTTCAACAGACAGAGGAGAGAAAAAGAAAAGCAAACTTTTTGAGTGGCAAATGCACAGGATATTAGGACAATATACAAGCCCTGTCATAAGAGATGAAGGAAATGTGAACACTGTCAGCAATGGTGATGTTTAGGCTGGATTTTCCCCAAACTTCTGTTCTACATGGCCTTTGCATCACGTGAGTGAAGGGAAGAAGGGCAGTGGGACCAAGCCTGCACACCAGCAGAACCCCTCAAGTGAGCTGTGGCAAAACCCAGGAGTTCTGTTTAGAGCCTGTTCCCTTCAGTCCTCTAACTGCTCTGGTGTAATAGGATTTACACTCTATGTGGCTTTCACATCCCTGAATGCAAAACACTGGTTAAAAATGAGCCCAAAAGTGCACATTGCCATCAGAGGTACTCTCACAGATGAACTGCATACTGCTTGCCCATCAGCACAGCATCCCATACAGGTTTGAACTCTTTAAGAAATTTTGAGCTCCACTGCTGTGCTGGTTACCAAAACAGGCACTCACACAGGTGGCACTTCTGACATCCCAGAAGTGGAAAAGGAACCATTAGGGAAGGTGGGACTTTGACAGCTCTGTGAGGAATAGCAGTGTCAGAATCCAGAATGTTCCTGTGACTGCCCTGGGGGCTCAGAGACCCTGGCAGGGGTCTCAGGGACCCTGGCATGGAGTCAAAAACACCTGTGTGTTTGACTGGAGCCCATGGGAAAAATTACCAACCTTGTATGGAGAATTACAAGACACTGGAGTGTGAGTAGAGTGAGGGTTAACTTGGCACAGGGTGAAAATGCAGATTTTTAGGGGTTTTATAATGGGGGTTTAAGGGGCAAAGATGGAGGATTTCAGGCATGTCCCTGGCTGCCTTCTTGGTCTTTTAGCTTCCATCTTCTGCTGTGGTGGTGGCACTTGTTGATTGGTTTAGAGTAAAGGTACACTGTCTAACATAGCTGATAGGTATTGGAAAATTATTGTAAATAAAGAATACATAGAATTTAGTATAAAAGATAAACACTGCCCAGAGGGTGTCAGTCTGCTTCGTTTCGACCTGCAAGACAGATCTGTGCAGGCCAGAGTCACAATGTTCTAGATAACAAACAATAAACAGTCCTTGAACACGAGAACAGAGAGATCTTGAGCTGTTCTTCTGTGCCTGGCTGGGAAAAACAGAGATTTTGGGCAATTCTCAGGTCACAGCAACAACACAAAACCTGAGATAGCAGTACAACCTCAGTGGTACAAACAGCAATCTCACATTCCCTCTGCATGGTAAATGAGGCTGTGTGTCCTGACTCATATGAATGAGGGGTAGAAAACACCCAGAGTATTCCAGGTCACCATGTTGAAGCAAGACAACCTAGAGCAACTATAAATGTGGAACAGTGAGATATTGGGGTTTGATATTGCTGTTGTCAAGACTGCTTGGAACGTTTCACTGGTTCATGATGATAGCTCCTGGCTCCTTTTAAGTACAGAGGAATGAAGTATCATTTTAGCAGACATTCCACTACCATTTGGGATATGCTCTCCAAATGGACAAAACTTTAGTTCGAGTAACCACAATTAATGGCAGTTCCTGTACATCTGTCCAGCTGTCCACAGGCTGGTCATCAGCAAACCTGCCACACATAACAGCAAAAGAAAAGCATGCTGGATTTGGTTGTTCTTTCAAGCTGTTGGATTCATACACCTGCACACAACTGAGCTGTGTCACAGCATGTCACTTTTCCACAGTGCTCAGATGTAAGAAGGAAAATTTTTAGATGCTTGTCCAAACCTGTGGGGACTTTTCCACATTTTGCTGAATTGATTCCAAGAAAGAACAGTGATGCATAAAAAGAAGAAAAATCATCTGAATAACTGCAGTGGCTATCCCTTGCAATCCCTCCTGGTGTCGTTTTCAGGGCATCTTTAGCCAATCTCATTAGAGCTCTCAGAAGAGTTCCATTCCTGTCGACTGAGGAAATGCTCTAAAGACAATTGATTAGGAAAATGTATTCAAGACCATCTCCTGCAGGAGTGGAGTTATTTCTACTGTGTATTTCTAAACCTGTTTTTCAGCTCTAGTAGGTAGCACTTTGATACCAATGTCCAGGTAGCTGAGATGATGTGTAGCTGATACAGATGAGACACACAGACTACTGACATTATTTGTGGTCTGGATGACAGAAATCTTCACTTTTTCACTACTTTTCAGTGAGTGATGGACTGCAGCTACTGTTAGGCTCAGATTTTCCAGGATGGTATGGCAAGTTTAGACTGTTCTTCCTTCCCTAAAGGCTGACCATACAGTCACTCAGCAACAGTCTTTCAGCAAGTTTACCTTCCTTGTTTTCTTATTATATAAATAATACTATTTATAACGTTTTTATAATAATTGTTTTATTGTGTTCACCTTCAGTATAACAAGTTAAAATAGGCTGTACCAGAAAACAAACAATAACCTGTCTGAAATGCAGTACAATGCAGCCTTGACACTAGTAGATATAAATGCTGCCCTACTTCAAAGTCTTCTGCCAAGTTTCTTTCTTAAGACCTCCAAGAATTCAGTCAGGCCAGCTCAGTGCCTATGTTCAAGTCACTGCTGCTGTGTGGGTACTCTCCCAATGTGAAGCATTGACAGAAATAATGCAGAAAAAGAACTCACAGAGCTTTCTCACCATTCAAACCTTTCAATATACAGACCATTAGTTCTGCTGCAACCCTAGTGTGAATGATGTTTTTTTAAAGGTCAGCAGTTTTACCTAACACTACTAAGTTCTCCAAAATACAAACCCAGATTTGGCATCTCTTGTGAAGGAAGAGAACAGAGCAAAGACACCACATTTAGATGTCACTCTAGCCAATATATTTATAGATAAATCACCCAGCAGATATTGCTTTTCCTGAAGGCTGGCAGATATTATAATCTTCTTTTGTGCCCACATGGAAACAACAGCTTGACTGCCAGCATGGTTTAAATATTCTCAGTAAATGGAAACTCACAGTTTTTCCAAAGCATCCTCCTTCCACATTGTGTAATATGATCAGAATATCCAGGAAATAGGAAAGTACTTAATAAAAGGTCTAGAAGTTAAGCTTCTCTGCCCTTCTCTTTGTGCCTATCTCCAAATACCTGTAGGACCCAGAATCTGTGGTGCTCTTAAGGGTTGTTTTGTCTCCCCTATATATGAAAAGCTGTACAAGGTTCAACTTGCCAAGGCCATGGTTACCTCCAATGTTCTGAACTTTTCTGGACTTAGGTGAACTAAATTTTAAAAGGATCTGAGAAAATATCTACAGATCAGCTCAAAACTACCTGAATTGAGAGCATTTGCCAGAGCAAGTCACTTGTTTAAACTGACTGAACACCTGGATGTGAGACAACAAGAGGAGTAACATATCTACCTGTCAGTATATTCCAGATGATGTAACCAAGGAAAGATGTGGCCTTCCAATCAGAGGTACCTATGATAAAAAACAGGTATAAAGCAGAGAAAAAAAATATCAGCACAAGGCCACTTTCTTCATCTAATAAAGTGAAATGATGATGTTTGTGTGTCCAGCATTGAATCATGAAGGAGACAATGTTATAAGAGAAAAGGGTAAAATTCATATAGTTTCTTCTCTCAGATTTAAAAAGTTCCTGTGCTTAATGTAGGATACTGATTTTTATCTGTGATTTCTGTGTTTGTAACATCACCTGAAATATTCCAGTGATTGGAAACTTTCATTTTATTACTACCAACTCTCCTGGAGCTGAGAAGTAACTTTATAGGTATAGTATAGTATAGTATAGTGCAATATGTACAGTATAGATACCATTGACTGTTAGTGTCTCAACTACAAACTAGAAGGATGACTACAGTTATCTAACAATCAGAGAAACATAGAATATCCTGGGTTGGAAGGGACATTAAACATCATCTAGCTCCAACCCCCTGCCATGGGCAGGGACACTTTCCACTAGATCAGGTGGCTCAAAGCACCATCCAACCTGGAATTGGAACTTCCAGGGATAAGGAATCCACAGCTTCTCTGGGCAAACTCTTCCAGTGCCTCACCACCTCACAATTAAGAATTTCTCTCTTATATCTAACATAAACCTACCCTCTTTCTGTTTGAATCTCATCCCCCTTGTTGTGTCACTACATGTCCTTGTAAGAAGTCCTTTTTATCTTCCTTGCAGGTCTCTTTCAGGTATGGGAAGGCTGCAATTAGGTCATCCTGAAGCCCTCTCTTTTCCAGGCTGAACAATCCCCATTCTCTCAAACTTTCCTCACTGGAGAGGTGCTCCATTCCTCAAACCAAATTTGTAACCCTGCTCTGGACTCCAACACACGATTCCTGTGCTGTGCCCCCAGAGCTGGATGCAGGGTTCCAGGTGGGCTCTCAGCTGAGCAGAGCAGAGGGGCAGGATCCCCTCCCTGCCCTGCTGCCCACGGGGCTCTGGATGCAGCCCAGGGCACCTTTGGTTTCTGGGTGGGAGCACACCCTGCTGGGTCGTGTCCAGCCTCTCACCCACCAGCACCCCCAGTCCTTCTCAGGAAGGCAGCTCTCTCTGTTCATCTCCACAGGGGTTGCTGTGACCCAGGTGCAGCACCTTGCACTTGTTTAAACTCACCTTGTGAAACATTTCCCAGGGGGTCTACTTCTACAGCTTGTCCAGCTCATTAACTCACAAACAAACACTATCTACTCCAGGTTATATAAGAAAAAAATGTTGAAAAATCATGTTTTTAATCTCAAATGAATGTTACCTTACCTTTTAGCATGCACAACTTAGCAAGACTTGTCAATCCAGCTTTCCCTCCTAAAAGGGCATCACCAAGACTGTTGCAGTCAGATTATTTGTGAGGGTGCCAACAAGTGATGTTTGGGATGAAAGGTGCACAAAGAAGGCTGAGCTGCTGAGCAGACTGTGCTGGTGATTAGAGGGAGACATAACACTTTGTGGGAGGAGGTACCTGAGTGAGGCCTGGGAGTGACCTCATTGTAGACAAAGAGAAGATTTATCGTGCTGAATGTCAGCAGTGTGTTATGCAGACAGATTCCATTCCCACTTCAATGTAAATCTAAGGTGGTTTATGTTAAGCTAATTGTGACACAATTAATGAAAAATGGCCCAAGAGGAGATCTGGGTAACTTAGTTTTCTACGTTTAGGCTTTATAAAACCAGTGAACTCTTTCTGACTTCAACTTCTGCAGCACTCCGAAAATGTTAGAAAAGGAATTCTGTGTTATACAGAGATCACCTTATAAGCCATTCTCTTTAGTGACTGCACCTGTTTGTCACTGTCTTGTTTATAACACTTGTAAGGGGTATAATAAGCAAGAATTATGCAATTACCTATTTTGCTTAGGTGTAAATTTCTATCCTTTTTGCCAAAGAGATGGTTGTAGGAAATTCAGTTCATATTTCTTAATTAGAACTACTCAACTGAGGGCAATTTGAAGAAGAAGAAAAGAAATTGAATCAATTGTGGAAATAAAAAATGACTGAAGGAATAGTACTCTTGGGTTAACCTGGCATTTGGAAGTTGTGAATGTAAACTCTTAATACATCAGGAGTTACATAAAAAAAAAATCTCATTGAATTAAAAAACAGAAAAAGGTTGCAGAAACTTAATTTCTAAAACCATATATACATGACTGTTGACTATGCACAGTAGTAGAAGGTGATGCACTAGAATGCCCAAAGAAATAAATAGTTTATAGGAGCTGCAAAAGCAGAGAGAATAAGCAGAACTAGAATGATGATGGACTGGACTTGAGCTTTATTTCAAATTAAGAGTACAAGACTTCCTGTCTTGTACAAAGCAAGATTTGTTCCTTTCTTAGACTATATCCTGAGGTCTCAGTTTATATTCCCATTCCAATGGTCTGTAAGTGCTGTAGCAGACAGGTATCAGTGTAATACAATAATCTCTGGCTGCACATCCACTGCCGTTATCTGCTTACAAATATTTAAATTGATAAAAAGCCCAGAGATCCTGTATCCATATTGATTTAGCTTTGAACTGCTGCAAAGTGAAACAGCTTGCACACCAATGTCCTGTTGCCTCTGTTCCCCACACTGCACAGCACAGGATCAGAAATAGCTCTGTGTGTTCTTTTACACTTCCTTGAACTCTACTTAACCTTTCAATCCTAGCACATAATGCTAATGTTACTGATGATGATTCTGCTAAAGGGTTTACACATGTCTCGATTTCAAACTATTTGAAGAAATAAACTAAAAATTACAAGAGATTGGAAGCGATTCCTCTTACTTCAAAGCTCATATTCCAAGTATGTCAGCAAAACAAAAATCTATCTATTGCAAAGACAGAAGATGCCAAAACTGTCATGATTTTGAGCTGTGGTCAGGACAAATATAATCAGTTGAACATAACAGAAAACAGTGTCTCTTCAGGAGATGAAACTGCAGGAACATATGAACTTTATAAAAGGAGGCACACAGTTAGGCTTGGTCCTCTGAAGATAATGAGAATAAGAATCTCATCAAAAGTGTTTTGATGGAACAGAAGGAATATTGGACTTGATGTGGATTGCAGACAGAAGAGATGATTTGAGCTCAGAAACAAAGAAAAGACTGCTTAGCAGCAAGATGCTTCAAAGAAGGGCAAATTGAATTTATCAGTAGCATGGAGATAGTCATATAAGAGACTACTTTTATAATATAAATCAAGACATTTTTTCATGTGGGAAATTAGAATGTCAGAGGGAAAATGCAGCTAAATGATTTCAGTTTACTTTTCTCTTATTTTCCTCCTATATTCACTTTGAATGCATTTCTTTTGTATACCACACAGGAAAAAAAACACAAACCAACAAAACAACAAAAAGGTATATTTCTGTTTCTAGGCATGGTGCATGCTATGTGCCTGCTTCAGTGAGGCCAAGGTAGAACACAGGCATCAAGTAACATAAAAGAAAATAGAATTTTTAATGAAATATTTGCAAGAAAGCCCACAACACTTAAGAGATAAGTATAAACTGGGTTATGCAAGTTTCCTGGTGTAATCACTTAGATCTCTAATATGATCTTTGCTCATCTGGCATAGACCTCTTGCATTAGTCTTTGGTAGTCCCTTCTGTCAACAGGTGCCTTAGGCACTTTCTCTCCATAAAGTCCATAAGTTAAACAAAATCCAATTCAAGTGCCATTCAGGGATTTGTCTTTAGTAACAATAAAAATAAGATAAACTTCAGACAATAAAAATAAGATAAACTCAAAAATACTGTTGATGCTGTTTCATTCTATTGAGCCTGTTGCTAAGATGACAACTTTGGGACTTAGCCCACACCCTAGATTCTATCTTCTCAGGCAGCCACTTCCCCCTCTTACATCCAGAAATTATGAGTCATCTGCCTCCCTGTGCCAACAAATGTCTCTTAGCCTTTTTCAGGCCTGAGAGAATAGCAGCAGAAGGAGATGTTCAAGCAGATTCTAATAACCTTTAAAATCAGAATAACTGTGTGGGACAAAATTTGGTCTTAAAGGTCTTTCAGAAAACACATGTTAGAAAGGAAATGCTAATTAATATGTCATTTCATACTGAAACACTATCTAATACCTACCAAGGAGAAGAGTTTACAAGTCTGTCTAAACCAAGCTAAACAGAGTGAGGGTTCTTAAGCACTGGTGGCCGTGATTTATTCTAGCATGCTGAAACTTCATTATAATCTTGTATTCAGAATGTGATCTTCCACTTCCCTTCCACAAATAAAGTCAAAGCACTCACCCTACAGAAGCCATGAAGCCAAATTAAGTCTTTAAACAGAATGTACAATTTAAATTCCCTGAAATGCCTTTATTCTAAATTGCAGAAGTGTAGAGCATTTCTCATAACCAAGTTACTGCTGCTGCAGGAAGCAAGAGATGCCTTCAGCTGTTCTGGGTGCAGCCAGTCAGTGTGGGAATCCAGGACATCCCTCTGACTGTCCTGGAAATTTTTTAAGCTACAAGAATTTGGGTAGAATGATAGTTAACATGTCATGAGGTGAAAAGGTAGAATTTTGGGGGTTTAGAATGTGAATTTAGGAACAAAGATGGGCAATTTAGGGCGTGTCCCTGCCCTTCTTCTTCATCTTTTGTCCTCCATCTTCTTCTGTGATGGTGGCACATTTTAATTGGTCTAGAGTAAAGGTACACTGCTTGATGTGGTTGATAGGTATTGGAGAGTTATTGCAAATAAAGCCTATGTAATTTTTAGTATAAAAGACAATGCTGTCCCAAGGGTGGGGAGTCTGACACAACCTGGCCTGCAACAAAGATCTCTGCGGGCCAGAGCCATGAATGTAAGATAACAGGAATAAACAATCCTTAAGAATAAGAGAACAGACAATCTCAATCTCTTCTTCAGGTGCTGGGCTGGGAGAAACAAGAGAGACTTTTGAAATCTCGGGTCATCACAGCAAAACAAAAATCCAAGAAGTTGGGAGCTCTCAAAGGCATCACAGGCTGGTCCTTTCTCAGAGGATCTGACAGTCAGGATTCTGGGCAGGTGGAAAGCAGCAGAATGCTGGATAGGTGATTCCAGTCTGCACTAGGAAGAGTTGTTCCCCACCAGACAGAAGGCAGGGGAATTTGTGTTACCCCACAATAGGACACACACCTGTGAGAGTAAGAGAATGTTGTCTTCCCACTGAGCATAAAACAGAGCTTTAGAAGAAAAGTAATGGATCCGTGGGCTAATCAGCAAGACAGCTATGATAAATTAGTTAAAGGAAGCTATTTAGTTCAAAACTGACCAGGCAATAGAGCTATCTGGCAGAAAGGTGTGTTATTCTTTTGAGAAAACATACAAAATGTAATAGCAAGCTTGTCAACTTGAAAGGAATATGACATTGCTATCCTCATGAAAGCTTAACTGCCAATTTGCTTTCTTACATAAGATTACAAGGGGTGTCTATCCTGACCACTTCAGCTATCTTATGTAACTGTAAAATGCCTGTAAACTGTTTAATGCTAATTTTACCCCCTTGTTAACACTAAATGTCACACCAAAACTACTGAATAACCAAAGAGAGGCTTCTCTTACCACAATAATTATTATGTTCAAGTGATGCCTACAGGATTTTAATCCCACAAATTCTACAGCAATGTGTTTGTCATGGGTGGGACCAATTAAGTACCTGAGCTCTGCAGTGGCGTCTGTGATACTCCATAATCTTATTTGTGTCAAATTTGTCATTTGTGTGATTGATGTCATATTTGCAAATCTGTTATGATATCCCAAGGCAGGAGTGAGAGGCTATGGGCCTTTTGCATTTCAGCTCACAAAATTTTCCATTTCAGAATACTTTCATAAGATATCAAACAATTTATTTTTTATTGCACTCCTGGAATGGAAAATAACTGGGAGGGTTTTTTTCTGCCTTTGTTCCACCACAATTCTGAGAGAAAAGTTCTGGCTACCTGTACCTTGTTTGAAACAGGCAACAAAGCTATCTCCTCTCTTGGTCTTCCCCACACATTCTTATCTTCTACCTTGTAGTGGATTTATTCCCAGGAAAGCAGAGGCACAATTGCTTGCTGTCAAAGAAACCCATAGCAGAAGTTTTGTACTTTTTCACAGTGCTTCACAATGTTTGTATTTTAAAGGCTAGAATACAATTTGATGCTTTACTTAATGTGTCCTGACAATCAATAAAGGTAATCACTGCCAAAAAAAAAAAAAATAAAAATTGAATGATCTGCAGCATTTAAATACAAATGCAAACAAAACATTATTGTTTTTTTAATACAACAATTATATTATTTATATATATATTTTATAATACAATAACAATAATAATTATACTATTATTATTTGCAAGTTGTAAGCCTGCAAATGCCTGTTAATTTCATAGCTTTAAATTGGTGTTATTAACTGTATATGTCAAAGTTATGCACAGGGACCATTTAAAAACTTACAGGATAAGGTGTTTAGACTATTGAACATTACAAAACATATTTTTTTCTAACAATTAGTGGATTAGACCAAGACTGAAGATATACAGGTTGCTTTTTGTAATCTGCATTACCTGGGGAAAATATTTACATCTACTCTTCAGGTGCCTTATCAATGACATTTAGAGTCAAGGACATTCTTCAGCTTTGCAAACTGATACAAAATAGCTAAAAAACATAGATGTTTGTGTTTGGGTAGCTTAATTGTACAAGACAAGAAAGCATAATAACTTCAGAGCAAAAAGGTATTTTTTCCCTAACTAAAATTACATGGAGAATGTATTTAAGCAACTACAAATAGACTAGGGTATTAAGAACACACATAAATGCTCATTCATGGGAATCCACTGAGACTGCTCAAGTGTGGCTTTCAGCCCTAGGAGGAAATGGCCCAGAGAGAAAACCTTCCTTTGGAAAGTGAATCTCCTCCACTCCCTTCATTGCCCCCCCTTGCTGGATGAGCCCCCTGTCCCACAGATCCTCTCTAAAGGATGCCCACTAACTGGACAAGATGTGACCCTTTACACAGGAACATAAATTCTGGCCTCAATGTTTTTCAGAACAATCATGATACAAATATCTTGGGTGTACCTACCATTTTTTCAGGCCACCTACATTTATCTTCTCATGTGGAGCAGCCATAGAAGATAACTGAACTCCCTAAGGCAATTTTAAGGGAGTTCCAGATGACATTTTATGAATATTTCTTCTCCCACATAACCTGAAAAATGATTTTAACTTTTCTCCCTACATTTTAAATAAATTAAATGAGGAACAATAAATACTAGAATCCTAGAGAAGCTCTAATGTTAATTCATAGTTTTAAAGTTTCAATTCTATTATAAGAACCTTAGTAAAAATAGCAAACCTTAAGTATTTGGGAAACGAAAAGCATTTGGAAGGGGACTAAAGTTTGAAACACATTTCTAAAAATATAGGAACTAATATCTTTGGGCTTATTTCTGTACCTGTTAATTTTTTGTAAGTGAAAATGATTTCCATTCAATGTTATCTGTATTTTAGCTCCTGTCCCTTGATGTTCTTAAACTGTCTGTATTTACTTCCATATACTGCACACTATGTTATCAGTCTGCAAATCACTGCATCATCTTATTTTTGTCATTTATGGATAATTTCAAAACTCTAGATTTTTAATTCAGTTTGGAAAAGCAAATCTGTGATTTCTGCTTCAGGAATGGGCAGTAAATCCATCAGTAAATCCATCAGTAAGATCTTTACAACCAGTCTGGTTGGTTGGCTGAACATCATCAGGAAAACTGCATGAATTCTCAAGCATTTTAAACATGACGATTGTGCTGTAGTCCACAGGATTTTATTTTTAGGTAAGAATTGTTTTTTTCTTAGTGAAGTCATGATTTCAACTGGACCCAACAACACCATAAACAACCCTTTGTACTAGTATTCTGACTAGACTTGCACATGTAGTACACACAACATATACAGCTCTATATTCAGGACAGAAATTTATTTTCAAGCTTTCAAGCTTGGTCTTTGATATCAGAAAAGACTATGGTGAGTCATTTGCTTTTTGTGCTTAAAGAGTCCAAGAATAAAGAATTTAAGAATAAAGATGGGATTTTTGTTAAATATTAATTCAAGCATTTTCATTAGAACAACATGGCAGCATAATTCAGTTTAAAAGAAACTAATAATTTCCCTACTCTTCTCAAAAAAACCCCAACAAACTAATACAAGAAGTGAGTTTTGTAAGGGCTTGCAGCAAGTGACTATAACCACGTTTTAACAGCAAAAGACCAAACATACAAAAAATGAATATGTGAGACTACCTTGATGCAAGAGGAGTACTCACACAGGGAACAGCTACTAGGAGTGTTAACAGACACGTGTGGGTAACATGCACACCACGACAATGATGTGGTGCATAAATTCTGTTTCTTTGTTCAATAAGCAGTACATGCAGTCACTGAGGTCTCTCCAAAGGGAGCCATCCCAGCTGCTTTATAGTTCAATTGGGATTAGCCAGAGCTAATTTCACCATAACTTAGAGTACAAAGATGTGCCACATCACAATGGGCTCTCTGTGAGCCCACAGCTCCTCAGAGCTTTGCAAAGGAACATTGAACTTTTTTTTTCTAGCTAGCTTTAATAATTCTTAAGGTTTCTGGAGTCACTTTAGTACCCTGATAGATGAAGTCCTCAAATACTTGGAGTAGCATTAAAGAAATTATAAAATTACCCCTTGCTTAGGCTCCTCAAAATGTCTCATTTTAGTTTTCTGCCACTATGAGAAAAACTTCAAAAAAAACCCAGACCATGTACACATATTGTGCATCTGGTGCAGGCATAGTGAGTAGCTTTTCATTGTTTCCCTAAACTCAATTCTAAGCCCATTGGACAGATTATCTTATTTTTATTTTCAGCATTTTTATTGTGTTTTCACAAGAAAGCTCTCTGACAAGTTGCTGGGATTGCCAAAAGTGAAGGCAAGTGAAGTGAACGTGCAGAAGTGCAAGCCATCCAAGCAGAACAAGAGTGGCTTGTACTCTGGGCCTGTACTGACCCCTGGAAGGTGGCTAATGCACAGTGCAGGTGGCTGCAGCAATGGGAGAATGGGCAAGGCAGGGGTGAACCCACCTGGGCTGTGCACTGTGGCCAGACACCACTGCAGGGTAGAAAACATGATTCTGAAGGGCCAGGAGGAGGATGCTCACATGCCCCAAAGTCATGGCACTGAAACAAACACCAGGTAGAGAAGGTTGGCAAAGTGGAAACAGCTCAGGCAGACCTAGACTGGGAGCAGAAGTAGGAGCTGTTTATAGCCTGATGGCTCCATGAAACATCAGGACATCTGGAAAGAGGTGGAACACACATACAGATGTGCTTGTGATGGAGGGGTGGGTGCTGATTGCAGCCAGGGTTCTGGCTGCAGAGAGCAGTGCTGGCACAGCATCAGAGCTGTCTGCCCAGCATCCCACCTCCCATCAGCAGGCTGGAGATGGGAAAGTCTGGGAGGGGACACACCTAGCTGACCCTAACTTGCCAAGGGGACATTCCATGGAGGACATTCATTACTTACAATGTTTGTCTTCCTGAGAAACCACTACACATGCTCCCTCTTCCCAGGTAGTGGACAAATATCATCTGATGATGGGGAAATAAAGAGTATTTATTTTTCTCTTTGCTTGTGCATGAACAACCCTTTGATTTTGCATTAGTAATCTGCCTTGTCTCAACCTACAAGTTGTTTTCCATCTTATTTTCTCTCCTCATTTGTATTTCTCCCTGTCCAGTTCAGAAGGGGGACTGGTAGAGTAGCTTGGGGGGTACTTGGCATCCAGTCAAGGTCAATCCAGCACACATTGTAGGGATACTAATAATTAAATAACATTCAAATGGCCAGACAAGATATTCCACCTGATTCAGGGGCAATCTAATGACCTTCAATGAGGTGAAACTAGTTGGATCCACTCGGCTTGAAATAGCTAGGATATAGATCAGCGGTAAAATTTCAGCCCAGAAAAAAACTAGGATATTAAACTATTTTGCAGAGGGATACATACAGCTACAGCAAACAAAATACAAAGTACAATCAGTAGCTGGGTGAGGAAGCAGTTTTCCTTTATGGTACAGTTATAAAGCAAGTACATTACAGTTATTGTTTGACCATTAATCATTTTTACTACAGTAATGCCTAAAAGCATGCAAAAGATGAGCCTCATAGGGTTTTGTAGTATGCAGACACACAGCAAAAGACCATAGCAATCCTGAAGAATTTATAGACTAGGCAAACAATATAGGTACCTGAGGAGAAAGTGATGCAAAAAACGAGCAGTGTGAACAATGCAATCATAGAAAATGTGAGGTTTGCAATGAGAATGAGCACTCAAGATGCTGAGAAGGGATGAAGGGGAACAAGGGGGCACTAAGAAAGGGACAGCTCAAGCAGAAAAGACAAAGAAATATAAGTGAGCAGGACCAGGATGCACTTGGGACTGAAGTGAAGTAAAACTGAGGTGAAGGATGTTGGTAGAGATTGAGAGCAGACATTCACTGAGTAGAGGGGCAGGGGCAAGCCTGTTGTAAGTGCAGCAATAACTGAAGGCTGTAGGCAGCCTGCAAGAACAGCTGGGTGGACTCTCTGCACTCTCTATTTTCCCACGTTTGCCCTAGAGCTGGTGAGAGTTCCTCAGTAGGTCAAGAGGTGCTTGGAGAGAGGTTCTGTTGGAAGTATCTGAAACAGATTTTGCACTGATTTATTCTTCTATATGCTCTTACATAATTGTGTTTATATATTGCCACACCACAGAAAGTCATTTATTTGCCATTTTGGACCACAGAGCTATAAAAATAAAGCACATATGACACCTGCCTTAAAAATTATACTAGCTGTCACTCTTTGATTGAAACAAATCAGCTTTGTAATCAAAACAAAGTGAAATTAGGGACTTCTTTCTTGAACACATATTACCACTGTATCTCAAAGAATTAAGATAACTGTCAGTCATAACAGTTTTGCTCTTCAATATTTACTGATATACTTTGTCTGCCCTAAGCACAGAGTGAGGAGGCAGTGAAAATCAGACTGAACATAAAATCTTTTCAGCAATTACAACTGGCAGTGAAATATTGACAAAAGCATTGCAGATAGTGTGTGGGGGGTTGTTTTTTTTTTTCTTTGGTGTCACCAAATGAGTTACACAGCAGAGAAACAAAAAAACATATACACAATACTGCATGCAAATTCATTGTAAAGCACACATGGGTACAACCTCCTAGGAAAAAGCCTTTTTCTGTGATCAGCTCCATGAAGGGAAATCTCTGATTCCAGAGAAGTCTGTGGAACTCCTCTGGTGTGAAGTTTGGTCTGGAAGGCTCTGGTTTCATGATAAAAAAAGTATTTTAAAGGTGTTCTTTATCTACTGAGCAGAGAGTCAACCTAGAAATAGTGAATATAAAGACCTCTTGGTTCAATCAGACTAAGATATGTTCCTAGAGCAATCCTTTCATAAAGGACATAAGATCAATAAAGCATATGAATAAGGGATGGGTTTGCACACATGTATAGGAAGGAGTTAATTTTATCTCAGTGGCTAAAATTGAGAAAACATAAGGAAAAAAATACAGTGCATTCTGGTGGCAATGTTGTAAAAGAAACAGTAAATTAAGAGTAGCTGCAGAATACAGATTTTTTTTTTAAATGCTATACTTTCTCTACCTTACACAAAAGAAAACAGATCTGTAATCTATTTAGTGTACATATTCTATCAAAAGAGAAAATACTAAAGCAATCTTCATTCTGTCAGCACTGGAGTTAGTGGCCTGGAGCTGAAATAAATGTCTGGAAACAAGCAAAATGCACACGTTGTCACGGAGCATGGTCATCCACTACAAAATCCATCAAAATAAGCAAGCAATCCTCTGCCACTTGATGTCTTATTCACCATTCAGAAGGTCACTCTTTAATTTAAGATCAACACAGGAATAACTTGGTGAAATGTAATGATTTCTGGGTGTTCTAAATGTTTTCTGAACAAAAAATATCTGTATTAGGTACAAAACAAAAAAAAAAATAACCTGGATGTACATCAGGAATTTCTTTTCCCGCAGCTGAGCTCAGCTTTCTTGCAGCAACCTCTGATACTTCCCAGATTTCCATTGGCCTTCCCTCTCAGTTCATCCTCTACATTTTTTTTCTTTTACTTTCTTTAAGGAAGATTCTTCTAATATGACTGGCATACAACTATTTAACAATCTCAGCAAACTGTAACTGAACCTGAGGAGTCTTTTCTGATTGTGATTTCTGCCATTCACTTGACTGTTTTGGTAGAAGACATCCCTCCTGTGTAGATAGCAAGAGTGTCTCTTTCTCTACTTCTTTATTCATTGTTACCAATAGCTCCACAACCATCTTCAGATTTACATTTTTCTACCCAGGCAGAGTCCAAAGCCAAGCTGAACAAAGAAACACTGCAGATTATAAAAATACATTGTATTTTCTGAATTCAGCGCCAACTTCTGTGCCTTTGCAATCACAGCAAACTGCTATCAAACCAAATGTTACAGGTTTTCAGATAGAGAAATAAAAGCAAGGAAGCTAATTAGGAGCACCCAAGCAAATAAAAAATGCAATCCAGCAGGTCACCCAGGAAAAACTCCTTAGTCCTGCCCAGTCCATGGCACAACTGCCAAGGTGGAGAACAGAGAAATGAGGGAATACCAAACCTTCTGGGTATTTGGGAAAGAGGTGGAGACAGAAGCACAGTGAACAGTTCAGAGCTTCCAGGGCAATGATCACAAAAGCTGTCAGCTTGACCAGGGATGACACAAGGAACCTGAAAGCAGGAAAGGTCTCTTCTGCTTATCAGATATGGAACTAACAAACGTGGGGGAAAACTTCATCTTTTTCTTACCAGCTTTTATGAATAAGTCACATGCAAAAAGTCCTATTGTCGTGTGACCTTCTGCTTGCTTTTGAAGGTTAAGTAATAAGTAATGAATTATGAATAATTCATAATTAATGAATAAGTAATGATCCTTTTCAGAGTGACTGGGATTGACTTGCTGATAGCAGTGTTTCGGAAAGAAAGAGCTTGCAGTGAAAACAGGATCACTCTGTTCAAAGAACGTGAAGAAAAGACAGATGGAAAAAGGCTCTACATAAAACTCTGAGGTGGAGGAAGCCAAGTTTATTTCTAGGAACTGTCTTAGAGGTATCTCTGTGGGAATAGGGGATTAGGTATAATTTCAACCTTCAAACTAAAAAGTAGGTTCTTAAGTAAGAAGAAAGAGAAACTTTGTTCCTGTTTTCTTGGAGAGCTTTCAAAGAAGGGAGCTTGCTAAGAATACACGCAGGGAGTACTGAGCAGAGGCAGGTCCCAGTGTGCCTGTGGTATGTAAGTCTGTGTAGGCTTAGCAATGCCTCAGACTGGCTACACATGAATGGCACTCAACATCACTGTTTGCAGGTTTTGTAATTCTGCAGTGTTTATCTCCAAAAACAACATTCAGAGATGACTGACTGCTTTGTACCAATGGTGGAAGGCTAAAGGAACTGCCACTGAACAAATTTCCTCTTCAAGAGCAAGGAGATAGGATAAGCATTTCTAGGTGAGATAAATGAGAAAGACATTATCAACATAAAAAATTTCTTTTTCCCTACTCTGTTCTCTTCCCATTAGTTTACCCTACCCCAATAGTTCTCCTGTATCCCTAGCTCCTAGGGATTGTGCTCCCTATTACAGGTCTGATGATGTCCACCACCCTTCCTTTGCAATAATCAGCTGAATTTTTCATTTTGATGAAAACACATGCCACCTGCCCCTCCAATGGACTGAGATACATTGCTCACCTGACAGACAAGCAGAATGCACTTATGTTCTGGCTAGAAGGGGCTTACACCTATTGGAAGGAGTGCTCTTCTGGCCAGGCTTTGGAGGAGACTCAGGACAAACCTGATGAACTTTAGATCACATCAGAGGGCCAAAAAGCACTCTGCTCTTCATTGCAGGTGAGCAAAAACAGACACAGGCATGAGTTTCATCTAGGGGAGAAAAAAAAAAAATCAAGTCTGCATTTCTGCAACACGCATGTGGAAAAGTCCTGGGTGAGAACTTCAGCTTAAAACATACCTGATTTCCTCCCTGTATGAATTCTGTCTGTGGGAAAGAGTTAGGATTTTGAAACACAAATTGAGGTGAGTTAAGAAAGGAACTGCACTTCTGCAAACTCCTGTAACTATGTGCATATTTACTTATCTTACTAACAGTCTTCTCCAGCATCATAAAGACGTGTAGTTAGTTATGAAGCTTTGTCTTAACAGCACCTCATGAAGCTGGAGATAATTTGCTCTCCTTGCAGTTCCTCTGCTGCTGAATTCACTTTCCCTTATTTTTCCATGTGCTGAATGTCAACAGGATGTCCACTGGGTAGTTTGACAAGCAAGTCACTCTGCAGTGGACTCTAGAAAAAATCCACAATCTCACTCACATTTGATTTGACAGACCTAATCAACATGAACTCGTGACATATAAAAAATGACAAACAGGTCATGTAGTTAACTGTGAAACAAACTCCACTGAGCAGATTTTCAGCAAAACATCTGCCATGTATAAAAAAGTTTATGTGATGAGTTTATTTATACTTTTTTTTGGATAAAAGCACACTTAGTCCAACTTATAAATCGTATGAATTTATTTCACACGTGATTTTAATTTTGGATTTACAGATTGCATCAATTTATCTCATTTTCTTCACATCAAACAAGGAAAATGAAATATATATTATGCTAACATGAAACATGTTTCCCTCAAAGCACTTTTTCCTGTCCACATTAATTAGGGTGGCAGCACCATTATTGTTTGCTGCTCCCACAGTTTCTATTTTCCTATTGAAATCCAAATTCGTTTTTGCTGTTGACTCAATAACTCTAAATAAGTTTATCTGGAACTTACTTCCAAGAAATGTTCTTAAAAACAGAGCCAGAGCCAAAGTAATTTCCATTGCCCTGAAGGAGCTAACTCAAAGCATTTTTTTAATAGATCATAATGTGATCCCAATTTCGGGTTTTTTTGGTCAGTAAATTTTATGTGCTTTAATAGGGCAGCAGAATCAAATATCACTAAGTTTTCTCCAGTGACACAAGAAAAAAGGTAAATTTTACTGTAATTGTCCAGTCTGGATTTCCAACGCTAATAGAAACAGCATTTTTTCATAGCCAAATACTAAATGTGCATGCATTTGTAAATATTTACACATACATATGTGCATATACAGGTATATACATTTGTATATACGAATGCACAAATGACACAGAAATTGAATAATCTGTCTATTTATACTTAATTACAACCCCAACATCAACCAGTAGTACAACCTTGCTAAGAATCTTTTTGTGACCTAAATATACAGGCACAGCAAGAAAAAGCAGGAACTAGAACAGGAGTGAGGGGTAATAGAAGAGGCTCTCTTGGGTATTAAAAACTCTTTTTATAATAAGTATAACTAAAGACATACTAAATATTATCTGTTTACTGCACATAAAAATATTGCATTCACTTTTTCCAATCAAATTCTGAAGCTACATCATTAAACATGTTTATCTCAAATCACCAATCCAGAGTACAACAGTATCCATAGCTTCAATATTTCATTAATCGACAGTGATCAACAAATAAATGAATAAAGGAGTCAATAAATGACTCTTCATAAAGTTGTGTGTCCACTGCATGATAAAAAAACCCAGGGTTTTGTTGTTTGTCTTTTTTTTTTTTTTTTCCTAAATTCTTATGTATAGGATTTGTCTTTTTTGGCTCCAAATCCATATATTTTGTCAGTGTATCTTTACATAATAAGGTTAACACAAGGTCAAAACTCAGAATTAACCTTGTTATCTTTCTATACACACACACACACAAAGAGTTTTCACGTTAATTGATTGCTGTTATTAGAGACTATGAGCACAAAATAATCTCCTCTCAATCTCCTCTGTCTGCCAAGAGTACTGCCTGCACATCTGGCATAGCAGTCCATGCTGAGAGGGAGGCAGTGATGCTTTCCTCATGTCAACATCCCAGACCCTGAGAGGACTAAGGGTGCCACACATCTGTCACAGACATTTCCCTACACAGTTAGATGGGATGGCCACCACCACTCAGGGCTGTCATTAGGGTTTGCACATGTTTCCTGATTCCTTCTGCCATCACGTGCATGTTAAGTGTTAAAATGCCCTCACTGCAGGCTTTGCACCCTGGCATTTGCTTTCCATATTTCAGATGTAACTGCTGGTCCTGTGAGTGCTTTCTGTCTCTGGGTAAAAGTCCTGAGGATGTCTCATCCTCTTGCCTGACAGAGCCCAAAGACACCAGTCCTCCTTCCAGAGATCCATCAGTAATTCTCACACAGTAAACCTATGCTGGCCTCACAAACTGTTTCACAAAGTGGTGCTGAGCCTGCAGGCTGGGGCAGCAGCTCATCTTATCAGGCAGATGGCAGCTGAAACAATGGCTACAAACAAAGAAATTAGAATAATGATGTTTGGAACTGATGTCACCATTTTCATGTTTTATCACTGCTTCAATGCAATTCAGGAAGCTACAATCCATCATAAAACCACAGTAAATATGGTTGATTGACATCTATTTCACTCTTCTAATACAGTGCATTTCTGTATCTTAAGGAAGCTCCTGGATGATTAATGATTTTTCCCCCCTCTCTCAGACTAACAGATCTAGGGCATTTTACTTTCTGAAGCTCTAAATTATATTGCATGCTATACCATAACTGATACTATCCATAACACTCCACACAGAAGAGATAAATATTTCTCAAAGAGTCACATATATTTTGGAAGATGTTCAAAATTATTTCTGTATAGGAAGTATATTATAGATATTGTCTTAAGTGTTTTTATCACTCTAAAGAAGGACTAAATTGTCATTTAAGCATTTAATAATTCAGACAATATTATGGGTGGGTGTTTGGTTTGCTTCACCTGGAATTACCTCATCAGTTTTATGCAGGGTGTTTGATAAAACCAGAGATGAAGTCACATCAACAGACAAATTTAATTCACTTAAGACACTCACAGTGAACTTCAGGCAGTAAGAGCTGAAGACTCTTCAACTCTGTAGGGAGATAACCTACACAGAACACTCACACATTAAGCAAAAAGTATACTGTGATTAGATAAAAAAATAAGGAAAAATTTCCTAACTGACTATGTGAATCAGAGAGGAGTATTTAGCACAAACTCCACCCTGTCCTCTTCTGAATGTGAGTCTCACATTTTAATAGATAATGGTTTCAGGTTTGGAAGCTCCTGAATTGATCTATATGACACTAATTTAGAACATGTTAATTTTAGAAAATATATAGAAGAAATACAGATTGCACCAACCTAACAATCTAAAGAGATTTAAAAAGACAGAAGGAATTGAAAGACCCAAATTTAAAAAACTTTTACATCCTTGGAAAGAGGTTACACCCAGAGGTTTTTCTGTTATGTGGGATTTTACTTCTTCCCCATCTCTTTCTCATGGTAGGAGACCAGAATATCCCTAATAAGAGTGACAAAATTAGCAATCTGCACTGTTCAGTCATTCTTCCTCTGATCTGGTGACTGTCACATAGCTTACATAAAAAAAATAAATTCATTTTTCTCACGTATTCCAAACTCCATTTTATTTCTCCGTAGTTCTAACATGTTAACTGTAGATATTATGTGCAAGTTTTTTCTTCTCAGCTCTGCCTAGACACTGTGTTTTCATCTGAAGCTACAAAAATAATTAAAAGAAGCACAAATAACAGTTAAACCTACTGAAATGTAAGGTACTTCCAATCATATTGAATTGAGGAAAACAAGAAAGAAATTGCCAATAAGTGAAAACCCCTTCCAGAACTCCTTCAGCCACACAGTACTCAATTTTTTTAATAACTGACAGAAAGTCCTCAAAATTGTTGCTGTTCCAATTTCCATGTTATTGAATTCTCAACTGAAGGCAATGGATAACTGAACTGAATTTACTCTTACTTCCATAGGAACCAAAATGGTAGATTAGAAAAGAAGAAAGACACCAGAACTTAATAAATAAAGGAAAAAACTGAATTACTTTCTGGTGTATGTTAGTATTTCCATACATATAAGATCATTAAAATGTCTTTATTATTAGAATTTTACATAAAGAAACTATTGAAAATTAACTTCCTTTGCATTTTAATATTTCACAAGCAAAAGAAGAAAATTAATAATTAATATGTTATGAAATATTTTTTCTCCATCTTTGCATTTTTCTGCTAAAAGCTGAAAAGCATTTTGCAAATATTAAGTATCCTTCTAAGGTGACTCTTTCTATTATTGACATATTTAGAAGAATTGAAGCAAGAAAAGTACCAGTGACTGCTGAAAGTCAGAATGAATGGCAAAAAAAAGTATTTCAAATTCTAAAGTCCTGATTACCCACCTACAGCCATCATCACACAATGATGCTCCTCTTTCTCTATGAAGACAAGATGATTTACCACTGCCTGCTCAATAATTGGAATATTCATAAGCAATTATAGCTGTGTTCAAAGAATGTTCTTGGACTTAAGCTCTTGAATAAAACCATTATCAAGGAGTAAAAAAAAAAAAAAAGAAATCACATTTTCACAGAAAATAGCACATGTTCACTTTACCAAGGTGTTTCAACTCTATTCATGAAATTCATGAAGATATACAGCAAATTTACTACATCTTCTGCACCTTTAGAGAACTGAAGTCTGGTAACACCTATGACAACTTGGATTCCGAATAAGAATTAAAGTCATTGTGATCCTGTTGATGCAGAGCCACAAACCTAATTAATTACCAAATTATCTTTCCAGTTTTACATATAAATCCTACAATAAGCATCAAGGAAAAAACAACAAAAAGAATTTCTTCAAATTCACCAGAGGAAATGTCAATAATTCACAGTAACAGAGCAAGTTGAATAAGTCAGAAAGCAGGCAACTTCTCAACCTCAAACATTATCCTTTAAAAAAAGCAGTATTTTGTCAGTACGTCCTGTAGAATAAAAAGATTTTGATTATTTTATTTCAGTCTAAAGGCACAGAACCTCCAAAGGGGTTTCACCAAGTTTCAAACGGGCTTCTGGAAATCTAGAATTGAAAACTGACATAAAAGTAAGTCCTGTAACCAAGCTGTTGCTGCCATAGCACATCTTCTCAGTGCAAACCAGGCTGCTCTGCAGGGGCACAGCAGACGTGAGCAGCAGCCTGCACATCCAGAGCCTGGGATTCCCTGGGCTGCCCCGAGTGCTCCATCTCAGGCAAAGAAGGAAACAGCTGTATGCCAATGCCACCCTCCAGCCCTGGAGCTGTCGAGTGAACACCCAGCTCCAGTGTGTCCTGACAGTGTCTGGGTGGCAGCAGGGGCACAGGCCAGTGCTCCTGCAGCCACCTGCCAGCACAGCTTTCCCAGGCAGCCCAGCTGCTCTGCAGCAGAGGGGAGCAGGAGCCATCCAGGAACCGCTGCTCTCCATCCCAGAGACTGCAGCCTCGACTGAATTAATGTGCTTTAAATTTCAACCCGGCAGACTTTGTGATCCTCAGGCTGAAAGGATTTAGTTCAAAACTCAAACTTCAGTTCAAAACTCAGTTGCAGACACACAGCCTGGAAGCAGTCACAAGACACCTCCCTCCCTGCCAGAGGGCTGGGCAGTGTGGCACCCTCACAGCATTCCCTGAAATGTGAGGGTGACACCAGCAAACTGTGGGCATCGAGGTCTCCTGGGGACATCCAGCAGGGATGTGGGCAGCACTGCCTCTGGCAAGCCTGAAAGCAGCCACTCATTGGGATGCAGAATTTGGAAAAGGCTGATGCTGAGACCTGGGCACGCAGCAAATTCACTGAAAAGTGAAACAAAGGGTGACGTAGAATAAGCTACAAACCCCATTACTATCTCTAAAGTGTATTTAGAATTTAAAGTATTCTCGTAAATAAAGTATTTAGAATATCTCTAAAGTCTCCTAACTTTAAGAAAACAAGACACATGTTGCTCACAAGCAAGTTAAATTGAGCTAAACTTTTGTACTGCCAAAAAAGAACTTTCTGTGTCCATGGGGGGGCACATACTGATAAACTCTACTATGAAATAAATACTACTAACTTTGCAGAAGGTAACAGGAAATTACAAGACAGGTACACATACACACAGGTTCTTAAATTTGCATGGATTCTTCCAAAGAAGTTGATGGTGTCTTTTCTCTATTAAGTAAAAATGGTGCATTCTTTAAAACTAACTTCAATGATTGCTAAATGGTAGAACCCGATAAAAAAGGACTAGTAGTGGCTGTCTCTCCAGGTATCTTTATTCTCTAGCAGTTTTAAGAAAAATCAGATTTTTTATGTTGATTTATTTCAGATGTTCACAATAATCTGACTTATGGAAAATATTTCAGATAGGAAATAGAACTTACTGGTACCTGTTCAGTGAAGCAATAGAATTTCTGCTTTCAGAGTCTAGATGTAATAATGGGCTTATTTCTCACTAGAATTTGCTCTTAATAATGAAGTGGAAAATAGCAGCCACCAAAAGCCATGAAATCCAAATTTCAATATGCTTTGCATGTGAATATGCTGTATTTCACGTAGAATCACATTTTAAAAATCCACAGGTAAATAAAGAGTTTAGCTGTTTTAAAAAATAATCATTGTGATTTATTTCTGGCAAAGAATATAATGCTTTTTCTGATCTATGTGACTATGTGTTTTCCCCTACAGGCACTGTGTATCCATCATTCTATACATTCTGGAGCATGATGCATTGGAGTAAAGCATCTGCTGGTCAAGAACCCCCAAGCTGGCAGCTGTGTTTTGCTGACAGAGCTCGGGAGTTAGATGTTTATTGTGTTCTTGCTGGTGGATGGGAGCATGGTTTATGAACATGGTTTACTGCAGGATAACCTCTGTGAAGTCAACTTTTTAATAAAGCAAGATAGGCTCTGGCTGTTGGTTGAAAGAAAAGTGACAAATCTAGACACTTCTTAAAATTTCATCGTGATCGTGAAGCCATTGGAAGGGGAAAGTACTTCATGCATTATGAGATACTATATTTTACTAAACTTCATTGCATTTCAGTTTTTGGTATTTATGATCCTCAGTTTTTCCTCTAGAGCTGGATGAGAATGAATAAACACAATCACCATAAACTGAAAGGTTTAGAGACAAATTCTTTCAACTGGAACAGAAATATGGGAAGCCCACCTTTCAACTTTTGGCTTGCAAAGTTACTGTCTTAGAAAACAAATAATCAAGTGCACTCAAATGGAGAATTGCTCCAGATTTGGTGGTAATTTTTTGCTATATAAGAAGCAGTGGAGCAATAAATGTAATACAAAGGAAAATGCCAAACTCTTCAGCCCAAGAGAAGACCTGAACTGAAACAAAACTTTCTATGGGGCTACTAAAGAATTCAGCTGATAATTTTCTATGCACTTCAGTGTTTCATTTCCACAGTTAAAATTGCTAAAATCATCTTTAAAATCAATGGAAACAGTCTGAAATCTTTGGCAGGACTCACAACATGTTCATTGTTAACTTCCAATTTCTCCATCAGCAGCAGAATGATGAGAAACTGGTCCAATATGTAGTTAAGTTACAGTTAAATACAATATATGCACAGAAAGATATGTAAGAGGACATCTAAGGTAAAGCAGAGATAAAAAAGAAGACAACATGTAAAAACTATAACTGCATAAGGTGATGAGTACTTTTACAGCATTGTTCAATGCATTTGTTCTTCATTGCCTCACATTTAAGCAAGTGTGTATTGTAAAGTGACTCTTAGCCCTAGGGAGTTCAGTTTTGGGGAAATTAAACACACATGCAACCCTGAGAAAAGATAATGAAGAATAAGTCCCAACAGATTGAAAATTCAAATGCAGTTTAATTGAAAAAGTTGAAAATCAGAGGAAAACATTTTTTTCCAATTATTTCAGCGTCTGCTATAAACAAAGATAAATGTTTCTCAAGTTTCTGCCATTAATAATGTTGCTGTTAAGCTCAATTATGCAAAACAAAATTAAATAAACAGGACTGATTCACCATTACACTCCAGTTGTTTTTCAGTGCTCTGGTGAAGCAGCAAATGCAGAAAGAAAACATGTTCTTAGACCAACTTTATGACTGTTCTGCATCACCAAAGTGGCACAGAGCAACTTACAGACAAGTAGCACAAAACAATTTGAAAAACCTCGTTCTTATTCTTCCCATCTCTGTCCTCTCTCTTGCTTTCCCTAGCAGCTGTAGAAGACTAAGAAAACCAGTTGCCCTCCTGTTCCTTTGATGCCTTCTGTACTTAACATTTACAATTCCTTTCATGTTGCTACTCACCCCTGCAGCTGCTCCTCAACGCAGAGCTGGTGAGCACTGAAGAGCCTGCCCTGACTCCTGTTCCACAAGTGTGCCTGGCTGCAGCCCAGCACAGAGCCAGGGCAGGGCTGGGATCACTGAGTATAAGCTGTCCAAACAGATGAACAATTCTAACAATGTGTTACTAAGAGCTGTAACTAAAACAGCAGGGGAAAAAAAAAAAACCCAAAACACAAAACTAAAAGGCAAAACCTCTGGCAAATGAATGTGCCCATGATGCACACCTGCAATTTGTAAGACACTGCTCAGCAAAGCACTTTCAGTGTCATGGGTGAAGTTGAGCTTCCTGAAGTTTAGCACACTTCACTTTTGGGTGAAAACTCTTATGGACAGTAACAGTTCCTAGGTGGTGAGAAAGGAGCATCCCCTTCTGCACTAAGCACCCAGGAGATGAGGAAAGCAGAACATGCAGCAAAGGTGGCAGGGGCATAGAAAAGGTACCAAATGCCCTTTTGGCCTGCATCGTGTGAGAAAAATTGATCCACAGCTCCTCAGTCGCAGGGATGCAGTTTCCCCTTGATACAGTTGTCTAGCTGCCTCCCAGCCCATTTCTGAGGGAAGTGAAAGTGAACCTCCTTACCCATTTATTTTCCTTAGAACAGTGAAAGAACTTATCACCTGTTGTCCAGGCCAGGAAGTAAAAAGGTGACCTCTCCAGCTGCAACTCTGCACTTTTTCCAGCTCACTCACCCTTTATATTCTCAGCTCATTCTGTGGCTCTCTGCTTTGGCACTGCTCTGGCACTGCCATATCCACAGTGGAAATACAAAGCCCACATTTCCTTACACTGGAATGATTTTTTTTCAAGTCCAGAGCCAATTAAATCCATGTTACCAGCTGAACTAAAAATCATATTTTCCTGACATGCAGGGAAAAGAAAAAGTGCTTTGTACAGCCTTTATCGCCTTTATTTCCAAAAAACCAGCAGGAATGTTCCATTCTTATGAAAGTCCAGGGAAGATTAAAAGCCATGGAAAAATATGTAGTTAAACAAAGTCCACGTACAACTGCATCAGGAATAGTACACAGCAAGATTTAGATGCAAATATGATGGTTTAGAACCCCACATATTGAGTTTAAATTCACTGGCATACATGCAAGGAAGACATCCCCAATGATCTCTCAGTGAATGATTTTTGAAACCACGTTGGAGATTGTTAGTTGCCAACTAACACTTAACACCTGACATTTACAATCTAATATTAGACTACAGCTCTCCAATGTTTCACACCTACAGGATAAACTACAGGCTGGAGAATGAAGAATGAAGACAGGTACAGGAATGTACACAAGGAGGCTGATACTGATAAATTTTGAGTAGTCCAGTCCCCACATCACCAAAGCTTGCATTACATGTGCTGGATGCTCCTGGGGATTTGTCTGAGGCCCCAGGTTCTACCCACTCAGGCAAGATTTCCATTAGATTCAATTCTAGTTTAATGTTGGAATAGCTAAGGTATGCCCTAAGACACCAATCTGTTCAGTCACTGGCAGCATTTTCAGCTCAGCTGGTAGACAAATCTACAGCATTTAAAAATCTGAAAAGCATTTGTATGATTTTCAAGAAAATTATGCACACACATTGAATCATTTTCTCCTGACATCTCTTCATTGCCTGTGATCACAGACCTTTGAAATGAGAAAAAAAATCACAACTGTGTATACATGATTAACTTTAATTAGCAAGCACCTATAAATCAATTACTAGATTGTCACCTAATCAGCTGGAATAGAAAACTAAGCACCTGAGAGAAATTTCAGAGAGGAATGAGAAAACAAACATTGCCAGGCACACACGAATTCAGAGCCAAGTTCAGCACCAGTGAAGAGGAACTGAGATGGGGTCTAGGAAGCTCTGACTTGTCTTCCAGTTCAAGTAATGAGCACATGAAATAATTTCTGTAAAACTACACAGGTCCTCACTCAGCACAAGAACCAGCAAACAGAGCTGTACCTAGATATTTGTTACAGCACACAAGCTGAGGACTCAGGTGATTTTATTTTCTATGCATTTTAAAAATGTTACATAATCTGAAAGATTATTTTAGCCATGTTTTACCAGGCTACAGAGACAGGAACATGTTTTGACATCCTGACCTCTATTTTTCCCCTACTGCATCTCCCTTCTAAATCTTGGCTCAGATACAGAAATATTGAGAGGATTTGGTGGGCCAGGCAGCCAGGCTATTGACACAATTGCAGTTCCTTTTGTTGAAATGGATGGCATCCTTGCAAGAATTCCTATGATCACAATTTTGGCTGTAATAACATAATTCACAGGCAATATGATAAAGAAGCTCTGAGTCGCTTCGTTGTGACCACAGTTTTTTAATATTAGAGAATGCACAACATAAATCATTCTAGTCTGGGTTGAAAAAATGTGATTAGAATTTGCATTTCCTGACAAGGTTATTGCATGAGCATATGCATCAAATGCTGCTCAGGGTGGAGTGTAGGTGCTGCTTTTGGAACAGGGTGGTTGGACACAAGTACCGTCCAGGTGATTTGGTCCTGACAGCAAGGATGCTGCTCAGTTTCTGGAGGGAAAAAATCCCAGATTACCCCTTGGTGGATCAGGCAGAAAAGCAATTGAACTTACATTTTGTTTTTGAAATAGGTTACTCCAGTAAACAAATAATGAAGGGGGGAAAAAACCCAACCAAACCAATGAACCACCCAATACGTTTCCTTTCCTTTCCTTTTGCCTTCCTCAAATGAAATACCTCATAGAAGGATCTTTATTAATCTTTTTTTCCAATACCCCTATTTAAAACATTGTCTTTCTTCATAAAAAATGGAAAAACACTACTCATGTAAGTGGGAGTTCTAAAAATTCCAGTGTGTGGTTGCTGTGCTCTTTATATGAAAAATCATTTATTCTTTTAATATGCAGTACATAGAACAATTCCCTTAAGTATTAGTGCTTCCAACTTGATATAAATTTGGCTTTCTTCCTCTCTCCTCCATTTTCCTCATCTAAAAAACCCTGTATCAGCACAAATGGTATTATGCAATGTACCTTATAATGCTCCTAATGTAAAAGCCTATCAGTCTGCTTTCACCAGGGATTTCTGTCTATGCTTTAACAAAGGTAAATGAAAGAAAAATGTGGAACATTTGAAAATCCTCATAAAAAGCTTAATATGGCATATCTTCATAACAGGGAAAAGTGAAAATACATTTTTAGAAAGTGAGTACTTAAGAATGCTTTGCCTGAAGTACAAGTTTTAAACCAGCCATTTTTAAACCAGCCATTGTTATGAAAACCATCAGGCAGTGAAGGCAGCCATGGAAATGGCTGGGGTAGTGAGCCGGCAATTTCAGCATCACTTAGGCTTTCTCTTTGCTGAACTGCACACCAAACCTGGCTTTCAGGAAGAAGAAAACATTTTATTCTACATTTTAATTCTTTCAGAAGGCTATTCAGAAAAGTACAAGTGCTAAATGCTATAATCACTTCAGACTGACACGAGGGTTACTGTGAAAACTACCAAAATATTCACAATATGATCTGCACTTCCCATACTAAGGAGAAGAGAAAAAACTAGGATCTGTAAAAGG
The DNA here is from genome assembly GCA_013400255.1 of Sitta europaea. Taxonomy (NCBI): domain Eukaryota; kingdom Metazoa; phylum Chordata; class Aves; order Passeriformes; family Sittidae; genus Sitta; species Sitta europaea. The sequence continues at coordinate 321,843 of VXBS01004086.1, read as the reverse complement.
AAGTGTTCTCAGTCCTGTAGTATAAACTAGTGCCCTTTTTTCTCTGAGAGAGGCTATCACCAGAACAGTAATCATTTATGCAAACTGTTTGCTAAGTTTTGAAACTAATTTTTGACATCAATATCTGGCAAGGCAAATGATAAGATCTTTAATGACAGTTTATTAATGGACTACCTTAGTCTTAAATGTTAAAGGATTGCTGTGTGAATTTCCTGGATGATTCAATGTTTATTTAAGAGCATATGTTTATGCTGTTTTCTACAAGTTGATTTTGCTTATGAAAGGATGCTTCTCACTGAGGACACAATTTTTTTTTTTCGCAATATGAGAATGATTCATAACCATATTTTTGCCTTGATAGGAATTTATTTTTTTTCTTGATATATCTTGCACCAGACTGATGGGTCAGCCAGCCAGAATGCCTGGCTTTTTTCATGCTAGAAAAAAAAATATACCCTCCTGTTGTATTGACAATGCAAACTGTTCATTAAATGAGCACATGACCAAGTAAAAACTAAAGCAGGTGGAGAAAAGATTTTTTTGCTAAAACAAGCAGCTGAAATCCCTTTCAGGCTTATCAGCTTGAACTGAGGATTATCTATTCCTCGTGCAACACTAAATATGATAAAGGAAAACATACTGCCCGTTTCAGCATTCATAGTAAGAGAAAATGATTCTCTTTGAGCTGAAATAAAAGCACCAAGAACATACTGCTGCTGCGAAGCACTGTGTACTGGCAAACCCCCTTGATACAAGGAATAAACAGTTTTGCCACATTAGATTATTACATTCCAAGTACCGTAACAGATTTCAAGAAGAACCTGTCACACATTTTCTTCTGGATTTAAGGACAGTGCAGTGAGAACAGCATGTTATCTACACAAAACTGATGTGATGCCACGACAGGCCCACACAGCTGCTCCTTCAAAGCCTTCACAAACTGAGAATGAAAACAGAGCTTATCCCCTAATTCCACATAACAGTTATTACATTTTTAATATGCAGAAAGCATTTCCCTCTCTTACCTTTGACAGGCACGTGCTGAAAGGATGCTCCAAAATGATTTTCAGCATGCTGGTGATAGAGGAATCCCTGACTTACACAGGTCAGCTGCCATGGCACAATACTAAAAATGTCAGATGAAGTAGTCAGAATTACCCAGTGGCTTGAGAAAAATAAGCTTACTTCAGATCTAATCTAGAGACTGTGTACTGATAGGTACACATATGTGTTAGAGAAATGGCAAATATGACAGGTCCAAAATGACAAGTGAGGAACAAACTATGAACTTAGCCTGCTATGTCTATTAACTTGATGAGCATAGAAATGCAATGTTACTGTTCCTGAGCCTTGTAAATGAGTACTGTGAAATTTATCATATCTAGAGTTCTCCTTTGAGCAATTCTGCATAATATTCATGCAAATACAAATACAATTATTTTGGAAGGATTGGCATAACTTCCAAAACTGTCTCTCCAGAGACGAATCTCCCAAATGAGCTTTAGGTTCTCAATATGAAAAGAAAATTCTATTTGCTCTTTGCTATTTTACAACCTCTTAAATTTGCTAAAATAATGAAAGCACCATCCATGAAAAAATAATTCCAAGAAACGCCTCCATAATATAGCCTGTGTATCAACAAAAAACACAGCATCTTTAATGAATAAACAGTGAGATTATTCAGAAGAGTGAATAATCAAAAAAAAAATCTCAGGAAGGTTTTGCACATATAGAAGTATGTATATTATCCAGCAAGCCAGTCTGCCCTACTTTTGCACCTTCCTGCAAAGCCGTGAGACTTTTGCTCCTTTGACCTCTTGGACAGCTCCCTTTTTGAGCTGCACCCTTTTGCATCTGCTATTTCATTTGGAAAAACATTTGCGTTTCAGGACCCATTAATACTGCTCTAGTAAAAAAAAAGATGGCTAATGTCCTTTGCTGCAATCAGCAACAGTGGGGCAATTGTTACTTTTTATATTATATTAACCACATTTTCTGTAAGTCAGCACAGGACAATTTTATTTTTTTTTAAAGAAGTTATCATAAGCAGTATTGAACAAAATTAAAATTAAGCTTTTGGTTATACAACCATAGGATTCTAGTGTCAACACTTATGGAAATATTACACAAACAAAAAATAATCGCTTTGCCATAATCTCATGAGAAATGAAGTTTAGCAGAAAAAACCCCATACATAAAATGAAGATTATCCTGACACTGGTGTAGAGGCACAAGTGATTCTATGTCTGCTCTTTATCCCACTTGTAGCACTGCCAACATTGGTGATTATGGATAAATAGATACATTTGCCTTGGTTTAAGAAGTAATCCCTCTGCTAAGTGTAAAGAATAACTTCAGAACACAGAAAATACAACAATAAAGTGTTTCGTTAAGTAGGCTCTTTCTGGAACAGCTGGAAGGACATGAAAGATTGAGCTTCTTTCTGTCAACCTGAACACAACTAAAATCCATAAACTATCTCAATTCTCAGTGAAATGCAAAAGTGGGTACTACTGCACACAACTGTTGAGTTTGTGGTAAAAGGACAATCTGCACCACTTCCTTGGCAGAGACACAAAATGAAGAAATATCCTTCAATGGCCTCTGCTGAGGAATGTGGCCAATACTCAGTCTTTGTAATTTTTTGTTAGTAATCTTACAGCACACAGTAGTTCTGCAGGTACTTACTAACCAATAAAAAATGTTGATGAAATCCTATTTTGGCACTAAGTCTTTTAAACTGAAAATGAAGGTAATTTAAGTTCTGCCACAGATTTTGTATATACAAGTCGGGCTCCAAATCCAATCCAGGAGACTGAAGAATTACATGCATTCACAGAAATATATAAATAGTCTGAACCTAATGACACAGCCATGTGCAATGTTGGTACCACCTCTTTTACTCTATATTCAGATGTAAACTGATGTTTGTCTCTGGGTTCCATGCAATGATAAAAGAATGGTTCTTGTAAAAGCCCAGATCAGTGGTCAACCCAGAGCTTTATTCGTTCAGTCAAGCCCAGCAGACAGAATTTATCAGGAACAAAGGATGCTTCATTCTTTCAGGAGTGTGAAAAGAAATGGTGGCACATCAGTTATTGATGTGATGTGCAAGGGATATCTTCCTCTACCTTTAGAAAAAAGACAAGGGACAAAGCATGTTGCATTACTTTGAATCTTGGAAATAGGAACTTCTTGGAGCTTCTCTTTGGTTGTTTTGGCAGCTTTCTCCAGTTTCAGAATATAACTTTCTAGTGTGGCTGCACAGCAGTTGAAATTCATTTAAAACAAGGATACCACAGGCTTCTGCTTCCTCAAGTCACTAAACTCTGTCCCTGTGCCACACCTGTGAACCAGAGGAAACTAATCACTGTTTGTAGGATTGCACTGTCCCTATTAATGATGCCCAGCCTGCTTTTGGCTGTTGGCATTAAACAAAATGCAAGCCTTAAAGAGTAGATCTTCAGTTGTATTTCAGGGAAAAAAAAAAACAAAAAAAAACTACAAAAAACCAGGGCCACAGGCTCACACAGAAAGAGTTGAATGCAAAGGGACTGTGAAAGCAGTGCCCTCCTGAAGAAGAAATGGCACATGTTCCTAAAGTTGAAAGAGTAGGACAAATCTACTATGAGGGAAGCACCCCAAGTTCCCAACTGACACCTCAACCATCAGGTTTTCATGGAAGATTATAGGGCAGTTTAAAAAGTAACCTTTGCCCATTATGGCCTGTAGTTCATAAAATAAGCTTTCAGTCATGAAAACACTGTGAGCAACTAAAAGTCACTTAAAGAAATAACTCAAACTATCTTAGAAATGTAAATTTCGATACAATCTCTAGAAAAAGGGAAGTTTCAGATTTTATAAGCCAGTTTAGGGAACTCAAGAAGGTGGAAGAGTAAATGCCAACAGCACAGCTGTATTCAAATTAATTCCTCGTGCAAAAAAGATCAAGAAGGATCTTCAAGAAACACAAATGAGGGAGAAGAGAGGGACTGCACTTGCAGGAAGATACCTAGTGTAGGTGTAGCCCCAGAGAGGGAGCAGTTGAATTGAAGCAAAGGTTGCTGCAGTCCCCCAGCTCTCAGGCCTGAAGCAGGTAATTCTGAGCCTGGTCAGCCCCTGGCAGCCTCCTGTGCTCTCACACAGGGTGGGTCAGGAGCAGGGGCACAGCACAGTGCTGGCCTGGGGCAGGGCTGCTGCTGAGCCTGCTCCTTCCAGGAGAGCTGCCAGGGCACAGCAGCTCAGGGGTGGGGATGCCCGCACAACACTCACATTCTGTCCATGGCAAGCAAGAAGGAGCCTTTGGTTTTTGACAGGTAATACCATTTTTGCTGAGACAATACCATTTTTTTGCTAAGAGCAGTCGCAGTCTAATCTGAGACTGGAGGATCATTATTCCTCAAGAAGAAAGTATTCCTCATAAATAGTGTGCAGGACAAAATCCTTGCAACTTGGAGCAAACCTAGGTTGCTCATAAAATAAGATGCATCTTTAACCAAGCCATGAGTGTAAACAACAGAAAAGGTTAAGTCCCAGCATATAAAGAAATCTCTCAGGTGTGAGCTAAAGCCCTTCTGCCACAGGCAGGTGGATGGAGGCAGCATTAATTTCGGAAATGCTCCCTGGGGATTTGACAGGCTAAAGTGTCATCAACCTTAGAAGCCTGCAGAAATAAGAGACATTTTTGGGGAAGCCAAATATTGACCATTGCTTAAACAAACTTCACTCCTATTTTATGAGATTTCAAGTGAGGTTTAGATATAATTTATTGAAGGAATTCAAACTCATTTATTGTGAAGCCTTAGTCACAGGATTTTAGTCTACATCTTTCAGCCCTGTCTCATTTGTTATGCTGCTGTCACTCCCACTCCTCTTCCTTCTCTGGAGCAACAATGTTGTAGAGGGAAAATCAGGTCATTTCAAAAGACCTTAATTTTTAGTGAGAGCTGACAAAACCCCTTCAAGTGTACAAAAAAAGTAGAAAACATTGATCTTTGAAAATGAAAAGCTTTTAAAAAGAAAAAAAGTCCTCAAGGAAAAATAAAACCTATTCTCCTGAAGACCTCAGAGGACAAAATCCCTTAAATCCATTAATATTTTGGCATCAGTTTGCAGTTATTAAAATCAAGCCTGTCTGAAAGTTTTTTCATAACACCATGTATAAAGACACGACACAGAATTCAATAACTTTGCTCAATTATGAGCTACTTAGCTCAAAACAATGCCCTAAAAGAAAGGAAAGCCCAAACCCACAACTCCCCTCAAAAACACAAAAAAATTGCCCCCTACAAACCCATGACATGTGAAGAGGGAGTAGCACCAAGCCCTTTCTTTGGCTTTCTCTGACACCTTTCCCTGGGGTCAGGATTTCAGAGGAGTCACCCAAACAGATGCAGAATTAAACAGATGATGCAGATCTTTGCATTGACATGAAAATATTCGAGTTATCCAGGAGGGAGGGGAGCCCCTTGCTCTCTGAAGGCCACGATGCTTTAAATCTGCAAGCACTGCTGGGGAAAACCCAACAGTGGTGTTTCAGACCTGTGCTGGGAGCAGGAAGGACGTGTTCTCTTCAAGCAAAAAATTTTCCTCAAAACTATATTGAAAAGATAGTTTTTTCTTCCAGCTAGAGTGAGTGCCAAAGGCTGCTGACTGAATATAGCAGAAAACTCACAAGTGAAGATGATGTTTCCTTTTATCCTGCCTGAAAGATGTGCTACAGGTCCCACCTCCCTACTCAGCATTTTCGGGTGGCTCTTTTAGGGACAGTCTCACACACTGTGATGGCTTTTTAGGTGCCATTTCCCATATGCTGTAGAAGGTACTAGGTTTACAGTTAAGCTTTCATAAGCAAGTATAGTAGCCAAAAATGCAGTTTTTTCAATAGTCAGTGTCCTGCAGAGAATAGCTTGACATGTGTAGGGCTTTTGGTCTTGCCAAAAGATGTTAACAGAGCCTGAATTAAAAGTCAAAAGCAATTATTTCATATAATTTTAACCTGGAGGCAGGAAATATTTTGCATATGTATTTGTGGAATAATAAAACATGCAACATTGTTTGATTATTATGGACTTTAAAATTATTCAATGTTTATAAAATAGTTGGTCAGACAATAATTTTGTCCTGATAATTAGATCTTTTCCACCCCTCTGATCAAAATACAGAATTAACAATGAATGATCCATAAATAAGTTACTGTCAAAAACCTGTATTTGAAAATGTATATATGGATCCAGATCAGTTCAGCTGTAACTGCAAGAACACCAACAGATACAGTTTTGGGGTTTTTAAGATTAATTGTAGCATCTGGAACATATTAAATATAATTTGATAAATCCCAAGATCAGGGAATTTTTAAACGTTCTTATTACAGACAATATATAATTTCATGAGCTATATTTTAGCTTTTTCTTTGTCCATATAAAGCAATGCATGTTCAGTTTCAGTGAAATAAGCTTTCATTAAAAACATAAGTATTACTTGAGAAACCTACCATAGACCAGTATCTTTATTGCATATGCTAATTTATATAACCATGTCCTGAATGTTCTAGGCAAAGGGACAAATGAATTTTCCACACTAGGTAATATGAATTATTAAAAAAAAAAAAATAGAAAATTTGGGATTTTTGGTTACAGTGTTACCTCCTTGCCCTTTGCACTTAGCTTAAGTACCCTTACCCCCTCCCCCCCCCAAAAAAAAAGAAAAAAAAGAGGTAACAATATTAAATTAATGATCATAAACAAGAGTAGTAAGAGATAATACTAATTGTAAGCTCTGCACTGATTACAAAACCAGTGTCTACTATAAATAGGGAAGACCTACAGTAAACAGTTTGTGGAACACCCTACAAAGAAGTTTCAGCATGTTTTCTATGCCATGCAAAATCTAAGAAAATGTTACTTTGTGTCTTGAAACACTTTTCAGACGGCGAGTTCCCCAGGCACATCAAATAGTTTTGTATAGTCTGCTTTCTTTTGAAAATTTCTATGTTTTTAATCAAGAGCAGATTATTTTGAATGATATCTAAGGAGGGGAAGTGTGCTGGATTCTTGCACAAGTGTGGATCCAGCAAAATGCTGTTGTACCAGCCCTGTCCGGAATGCTCTGAACAATGTGCCCATGCCCAGTGCTTTGCTGACACTCAATACTGACACCTGAGTCTGCTTGGGGTGTTTCTCATCCCAGAGTTGTTTGCTGACTCCTGATTCCTGATGCTTTCTGGTAAAAAAAAATGCAGTAACTTAGATGTGTTTATATAATATCAGCACACAGTAAGTCCTAACAAACAAAATCAAACAACCCAAAATAAAAAAATGTACTCCAAAAGCAATATTTAGGCCAAGCCTACCTTTCATCAAAGTTCAGCAAAACAATGGTTTAGTTTTTTGAGTTTTTTAAGTTTTAAAATGTTGTAATTTTATATGAATACATACGGATTATTGAATTTTTAATTTGTAATTTGAGATGGATGAGCAGGAAAGATCAGTAGAAAGAAGATTATTTTACAGATCAGTTTTGTTTTGAGACCACAGTTTCCCTTCTCTGCACCCAGGGAGAAATATACAAGTGTTTTATTCCCATTTAATGAGAGTAAGAGGGGTAATATGTTCCTCTGAAATGGAATTTGTAAAGCAGAAGGTTACTTGGTATCTACAAAGGCAGAAGATAGGATGTCTTGATGCATATGAAAAATGTGAATCTAGAGCTAAGCATCTTTGAGTATTCTTTAAAACTCCCCCAAAATCTCAAATAATAAAAACAAAAGGTCAAATAAATTCCATATAGATCCCCTTCTAGTTTGAAACGGGCCACACAGGAATTCTCCTTTATGCTGAAGCCAAGTTCAGCACATATTTTATTACTAAATTCTGCTTATATCTTATGATAAGATTATGATAAGAGGGGGACTGACAGAGAATTTGCCCATTTAACTGTTGTAAAGAACTGCATTCACCACAAAGGCAGAGCTGCTTCCAAAGGGCAACAAGTGATGATGGAAAGTTGCACCTTGTGCACACCATCCAGGCACCAAACTGCAGTCCTCATGAGCCAGAGAGAAAAGCAGCCAGCATGAACATATAGACCAAAAAAGCAGGAAACGAAATGTCTTTGGAAGTGTGCAAGACCACTGAGCAACTTTCTGCTGCAACACAATTCTGAATTGGGTCAGTGGGCAAAACGCTTCTGTCATTGCTGCTTAGTTAATTAGCTGGAAAAATCTAGCTTCTGAAGCTTAAGAATTCCAGAAAAGCCATATTTTATTCAGTCTGGGCTTCCTGCTGAAATAACTCAGACAGACTTCCTGTAGAGAGATGGCAACATAGCTCAACTTTGTAGTTCAAGGCTGAAGACCCTAATTAAAAATGTATTCTAGTTGTGCTCTGAATGTAGGTGCACTATATGAAAAATAAGCATCAGGTTTTAGTACATTCCCTGGTCTTGGCTTTTCAGTGCCAAAGACAGCCTAAGAGAAGCCTGCAAATATTCCCATGAATTGTGGCATCACAGAGTAACCAGAATAATTCAGAATTGAATGTGGCCAATGTTAGTATGGTTTGCAGAGCACACTGCTTGAAATTCAAAGGAACCCAGTGTAATACCACACTAAAGGCTCTTAAGGGATGTTTATTCATCTCACATAGCTGTGGCTGGGGGTTTGGAGGGACTCTGTCCACTGGCTGTGCAGCCAGGGAAATCCATTCCCAGGCTGAGAACAGTCTAGGAGTGCTAGAAAGCAGAAGGACCTCTGCTTCCCACAGGTCTCCTGATCCCTTGCATGGAGGTTTGAAGTAAAGAAGGCACTTTTGCATGGAAGTTCATTCTTCTGAAGGGGGTGCAAAAGAGGGAGCAGGACCCCAACGTCCAAGCTTTTATCCTGAGACCTGCTGGGGGTGTTACCATTGAGGGACAGGTACAATGAGACAGGGTGTGGCCAATGAATCAAGCTCATTGTGGGGGTTAAAAGGGAGATACTACCAGAGGAAAAACAGCTTAACCAACTCAATATTCACAACCACACATAGCTATAAAGTTTGATATCAAGGAAGACACACAGAAGTATTTTATTATTGTTATCAATCCTAATGTCTAAGCTGTCTGATTCCATTTGGTCAAAAATCCATTGGAGAGATGGGGAGTGCACAAGCCACCTAAAATCAATGCAAAGACCATTGCTGATGGTCCATTTAACATTCCCTGTTCAACTCAACCTCTGGAAGCTTCAATGGTTCCACAGGCAAAGAGGCTTTAGCACAATGCTCTGAAGGTTAATGACGTCTGCAGCACCGTGGAGCCCAAGGCCAGTCACCACAGTGCCTGCACAGCCTGCCTGAGAAGCTTGGTAGATATGGATGGAGGCTGCCAACTTGAACTGAACTCTCTAATTATCCCAGATCCAGCAATTCTAAGTGAGCCATGAGGTGTTTATATGAGGCACATTATCTCGAGTGATTACACTGGTAGCTATAGCCATCAGTTTATGGTGGCTATATTATCAGTATGGTGGAAAAATACTGCAGGGCCTATTCTGAAAACAGACATTTTGCAGGAGCTGTCATGATGCCACCACCTTGTTAACTGAAAGCTAAGAAGGAAAAACTAGTAGTTAAAATTTAAATTTACCTTTGAGATGAAATGGACATGAGATAAAATATCCCTAGTGTTGCATAGCAGTTGCATTTTATCAGATCTTAATTTGGAGATTTGTAAAAAATATCTTCTGCATTTAATATGTTGGCTTATAATGCCATGGACTTGGAAATACTAGGTTAATGACTGGACTTGATAATCCTAAAAGCCTTTTCTAAACTAAATAATTCTATGATCCTATATAATTATTTTATTAATGCTCTAGTTCTCTTTACCTAAAGTACCAAGGGTGTAGACCAACAAGTTTAGCAAAATGGAACCAAGTAATCTCTAAACAATGATGAGACCCAAGGATTTCCTGCAAGGCTGCTGTTTGGATTAAGCAAACTGTCTTCTACTCATACCTTTTGTATGTGGTACTTTCAGACTATCACTGCAGACACAGATGCATGCTGAATGTTTTTCTGCATTATACAGTGCAGGAAGCAATAAAGGTATTTGTGAGCTGGAAAACTGAGAAATGTTGATGATATGGGTAAAATTTGATTGTTTGTGAGGTTTTTTTTAGCCTATTAAGGGACTGGAACTTTTTTCTGACTAAATTTTTTCTTTTTTTGCTCTTTCCTAGGTTGACAGCCCAGCCTTGTTATGCCTTTGAAAATATTTATCTCTGAGAAAATTCTGCAGTCCAATATTACAAGTATAGAGACTTACTTTCTTTTAAGAGAAAAACCTTACCAGCTTCAGTTACTTCATAGTCCGTATTATGATTTTTCTAAAAGTCAGGAACACCTGTAGCTGATTTTTTTTTAGGTGTATGGTCATCAGTAAAAAATTGTGCTCATTCCTACAGTTCTTCGTAGGAATTCTCAGTTTATTCACTGAACAATGTTGACTGTAATCATCAAAAAATAAGAGCTACTATTTACTGAGAGGAGCAGCCACTTGTTTCCAGTGCTGTCACCAAGGATCTCACAATTGCTTTCATTCCTCCAAGGAGCCTCATACAAAGAGCACCACAGGGAATTATTAATTACATGAACTCTGCTAGGAAAGAAGGCTAGAACCAATACTAAGTACCAGAGATTGAAAAAATCCCTTGAAAATGCAAGCTGGCTTTAGGCACTTTGTAGTTGGCAGTACCAGCAGATGCTGCCCCTTACTCTTTCCTGCCAGACTTCACCATGCTGCAGGACTTGGTGTCCCTCTTGAGATGTGTTAGCATGTGGCAAAAAGGGAGAATTACTTTTCCCTCAATGAAAGACTGCAGCAAAATGATAACAGCAGCCAGTTTTGCCAATTTCTTTACAGACAAAAATTCACATTGTTCTCTTATGAAAAGTTACAGATTAGTGTAACTTTTACTTATTTTATGGATTTTAAGGAAAAAAAAATAAACACCACAAAATTCACAACCATTTCTTTATCTAATTAATTAATAATAATTCAAGAGGAAATAGAACTCTACTACAGAGAACTGAACAGTCACCTGAACTATTAATTCCCCTGAACTATTAAAAGAACTATTAATAAGGAACACAAGTATGCTGTGCTGGTTCAGACTAGTAGGCATCAGATTGGGCCTTTTTCACTCTGGGAAGAAAAAAACCTAGATATCTGCAAACTCTGCTAGTCCAGTTTGCAGCAAGGTGTCATTTAGTTTCCTCAATGGCTTTGTAGAGTCCAGATCTTAAGACATCTCTTCACATATAAGATACAATTCCTCCAAAAATATCACAATAGATCTAACCAAAGTAATGATGCTTTCATCTGAAATCCCAAACAGAAGCCTCAGAAACCAAGCTTTGTCTTGGAATTTGGCATATATAATAAATCTAATCCTGCTACCAACAGATATCTCTGCTGTCCCATATTATTTCTTCCCATTCTTTCCCAATGATGGCTTTGCCATTCACTACTAACAAATTACAATAAAAGCAGTAGAACACAGGTATAAGAAAAAAATTAAATAGTGACTGGCAGCAAACCAAAGAGATAGTCCAAGAAACCAAAAGGATATGGAGGAGAAGTGAACTTTTTTTTTTTTTTTCACCTGATAGCATACATCACTGCATTATAAATCAAGGACTTATTTATATTTGCTGTTTATACTAACTGTCCCAGCTGCCCACCTCATGGAGACCTAGTTCTCACTAAGGTTTTCTTCACTGCATATATTTCAGTATAGACCCTCAAAAGCAAATTCCTGAAGAGGTTGGTAACAGAAAGGAGAACCCAAGGCAATCACGTTCATGTGGGCCACGGAGAAATGTAAATGCTCATTGCTAACAGACAAAAAGTGGATGGGATAGCAAGAACCAGGTTTGAGGAGGAAACCAATGCTCTGTGAGGACTTTTTTTTTGTTTGTTTTCTGGAGTAAAATATGTATCAAACCTAGAATTTATGATCGAGTTTTCTCAATTTGTACAAAAGCAGGAAGAGATTACACTGTCCACGGTATGAGATCATAGATGCTTTCAGCACCTGCTTATGCTGTGCTTGATATCTGTAGGGAGAAATCAAGACAGTTCCCCACCTTCTTCCATATTCCTCCAAAGTCAGTCCACCTTTGGATCAGTCCTTGGCTCAGCTACTGTGATTCCATGCTGGCATAATGCATTATTCATGAAAAACAGTGTCCTAGTCGTGAATCAGGTGGTCTACAAACTTCATTTAACTGTTATCTAAACCAGATTTAAATCATGCAGGAAATTAATCTGGAGAGAAAAGTATGTGTGATAGGCTAGTCTAAATACTGGTGTAAACTAGTTTAAACTGTGGTTAAATAGAGACGTGCTTTTTTGGAAAATGTCTTCTTGTTCCTAGAATGGTTCTGCATGCATAGAAAGATACAGAATCTGACTTTTCAAAGAAGCTCCATACATTTTAAAGAGAAAAATGTCTGCAAGAAAAAGAGTCAGAGGCACACCTCTTAACAGTCATGTGGATTAGAACATTAGAAAAACAATGTTTAGAGTATTACCAGTATCTCAACCTAATGACAAAAAAAAAAAAGCAAAATGTCTTTCAGACTTTTCGTAAACCCATCCACTTCTTAACTTTTTTTTTTTTACTCCATGTCACATAGACAATGCAAGTTAGGATAGGTTACTGCACATAAGATTTTAAAAAATAAAGCTGTGCTTTTGCCTGAGAATAAGAGAGCAATGATTTAATTAACTATATTTCTCTGTGACTGACAGAACTGAAAAGATGGAAAATAAGGCTGAAAACATGGGCCAGGCCAGAATATCAAGATTGCTTACACCAGTACACAGATACAGTGTCTCATTTGAGAGGGTTTTGATTTGTAGTGAGCACATGATAACTCATTTAGCATGTCTGCATTAATGTGAAAAAATAAAAAAAAAAATAAGAACAAGTAAGAATAGTTAAGAAAGGGTGAAAGGGTGAAATGCTAAAACTTTCAAATGCAGAAATGTTTTTCTCCTGGGTAACAGGAAGAGCTGTGCTTTAAGTTGACATAAAAATACAGTTTTAAAACTTTATCTTCTGCCCTTTTCTGAAAGTTTTTGGAGAAAATGAAGGACATGGTCTCAAAACCTTGCCAGTTAGGAGGATTTGTCACATTTCATAGGTGCAATAATTTTGGTCTATGAAGAAAGTCTGAAAATGGCTCACGCAGGCACTTTTTAGATACTGTTTCATTCCCAAGGGAGGTGAAGCCAGAATTAGCATTTTTCTTATTTAAAAGGTGACCTTGCTCCAGCAGAAACAGCAAGAAGAGAACTGATATACATGTAAAATATCCCTTATTTAATTCTCTGTCATGCTTGCTCTATGTCACACTTTGAACAGAACACACATACAGCATGTTGGTTTTGCAGATTTTTTTTTCTTGCAGTGCTGTGCTGCTCTATGTTAATTCTTTAACCTCCTCTAAACTCATACTGAAGCTTAGACCATACCCACTCCAGCCCACTTGTGGCAGCCCTCTTTGGAGGGCTAAGCATAGCAACAGGTACAGATATCTGCACCTGTGAATAAATAAGAGTGCAGTGCTTGCTGTCAGACAATGATGTTCTCAAGCCCTTGCTAAAAATCCCATCTGAGCTGGCAGCCTCCAACAGTCTATAAATTTCCACTATCAGAAATTGCAGATTAAATCTCCTGTGCTGTTTTGAGACTAGCAGTGCCATATAAATGTTGTGATTCCTTGATCTAGTACATTTGTGAGAGACACAGCCCAGTCAGTCACTGCCAGACCAGATGCATGTGCTTTTCCAAGAGATGTGTTTGCAAGCACTCAAAGATTGATTTGGCTTGGGTTTTTTCTGATGAAAAATAGATACAGTGGACTATCCCAACCATCCCACTTTTCATATGTCTGCACAGAGGTGGGAAATGAAATAATGCACAGCTTTTCCCAGTGCAATACTGCTGCTGCTTCTCAGCGCCCTGTAAATGGGGCAGAAAAATCTGGGTTCATGTCCCTCTCACTGGCTCAGAAATCGTGTGCTTCTCCTCACTGACCCAATCCTCACATACAACTGACTTTGATAACAACTGACTTTAATATTCTGGATGAGGAAACAGTCAAAAACATATAGTTGCACTCAAAAAAAAAAAAAAAATAGAAACAACTGTTGAAAATTTAACTTCCCTTAGACACTTTCAGAATGAAAAAAAAAATGAAGTAGAATTTAAAACCAAAAATATTCACGAAAAAACATTTGATATCTCTGATTATCTTCAATTTTAAAAGTCAATTTTTGATGATGAAAAATTAAAATACGTGCTATTACATTGAACCACACATTTCAAGAAAACAGTATTTTAATTCATGTTAGGTTTATACAATACTTTTACTAAAAAATTGAATACAAAGTCCAGCCTTTCAAAATCATAAATTAATAACAGATGAATAACGGTCACCTCCTTTCCTGTATTTCCATTATCATATGCTTATTCAAGCCTCATAAAAAATGACCAACAGAATTCTACAGTTTTTAAACTTTTAGTTATGAGAATAAATGTAAAAAAACCCAAATGCATGTAAACATAAATAGGTAAATAAAGGATTTCCTTTTGTAATCTTCAGGGAACTTTTTACACCTGATATAAAATAAATATATTTCCCTACATTTTGGGATCCTTATAGCACAAACTGAACTAGAAAATAAATCAAAGTAAATGTATTTCTTGATGCAAAAATTGTCCTAAATGAAAAAGGACTGAGAAAGAAGAAACCAACCAAGCACAGTTTGTGTTTTTCACGAACACCTGATTCTTGATCCTCTAGTCCCCTACACTGAAATAGTGGAAACTCCTCACTACCTCATGGAGATACCTTCAGTTTGTATACAAGTCCTTAAAGCAATGCTTTAGAGGGACTTTTAGCCAGAGAAAGCAGCTTTGAGATCTTATCACTAAGGCAGCAAAACCTGGACTCCCTGGAAGTTGAGGCTCAAATTCTGGCTGGCTCATCTCAACCTTTCATCTTTCACAGGTAGATTAAATTCCCTGTAGCTTAGCATATAGGGGTCCTCCACAGGACTTGAAGAATATGAAGTCCTATTTGCCCTAAGTGTTGTTAAATATAACATCTTTTCTCTTCTTTTTCCCTCCCTTAGAAATAAATCCTAGCAACTCGAAATCACTTTTCTAAATACATTTCCCTTTTACACATGGCTCCCTACCTTCTTGTCTTGAAGGTCTGCAGCTGTAATTCTTTGATTCTTTGTTTTAGAGTAACAGACCCTGTTCTATGGAATTCTTCTATTCCATGGGCAGAATTAGCAGAATCAGGGCCCAAAGGAATACAAGTATTTGCACCTGGTTTAAAATGTGCTCTTTTAATTTCTTTACATCACAAAAAACTCCTCAGATACACTGAAACATTGAATTAAATATCCCAAAGGAATACAAGTATTTCCTCCTGGTTTAAAATGTGCTCTTTTAATTTCTTTACATCACGAAAAACTCCTCAGATACACTAAAACATTGTATAAAATGAATACAATACATGATACAATGAAAACATTGAAATAAAATTTAAAACTGTCTTTATAAAGAAGAATAAACCTTAGCAAATACCAAAATAAATATCTTCTACAAATCTATATGTGTACTGAGAACCAGTCTGAGGAAATTAATGGCAGTGGCTACTACAGCTTGAGCTGAAATTTTCAGAGCTAAAACTATTGCTACATATTAAAAGTGTCAGTGATTGTACATGTTTGCACTAGGGACCTAATTTAATCATTTAATGACAACTAATGCATTATGCAACCTTATATATTTTGGTAGATACTTGGTACAGTTTGTCCCAAAGGCTTTTTCAGCAATTACAAAGAACCGAAAAATTGCTAACAGAACCTGTGATAATTCAAAATATCTTGGCAAGAGAGAAAGTGGGATTTGTGGATTCCTAGTCCTTAGCTTTTTGATTTTTTCCCCAATTAAATAGAAAGAGTAATAAGAAAATTAAATTATCAATACTTTAAATCTTTCTTTATCCAGACTGGGGTTTAGGTATATAATCCAAATAGACCCCAAAAGAAAGATGCCTAAAGAAAATGGATAATAATGACTGAATGACCTTGGCTACTCCTTGGGAAAGAAAAATGAATCCTACGAGTGGATGCATGGGAGGAAAACAAAATTGCAGTTCAGTAAAGAGGCACTAGCTTACACAAATAAAACCAGGAACTTGAGAGTCTCTATCCTCTCCCCAAGAAGCCATAGGGAATACTTTGGTATACAATGCAACATATTATCTGTGGAGAGAGAACTAAAACAATATAGTGTATCACAGCCAATCCTGGTGTTCCCACATGGAACACCTGCTCTTGTTTTCCTCAGGGTCGTTTCAGAACACCTAGCTCTTATTAACTGTGCAATGTCTGCTAATATTTCAGAAGAGAAGAAGATAAACTTCTTAAATTATTCAGAGCAACACAGCCTGAAGATCTGGCTGGATGCTTTCAAAGATGCACAAAGCAGCATAAGTGGTGCTGACAAATTTTGTGTTAAAAAGTTGCTTCTCAAGCTTTGTTTTACAAGTTGTTAAAGCTGCTAAATGCCAGCCCAACAGATGTTTGTCAGGCCTCTCAAGCCTCCTCTGTTCAAATCCCTTTGCACAATCCCACCAGGACTGCAAGAATCTTGGATTAAGTGGCACAGGGGTGGTGTCTAAAGTGCACCTCGAAATCAGGCAGCAGGCTGAGAAGTTCTCTCTAGCAAGCTGTGGTTGGTGCCTGCAGCTCTGTCACCCAGAGATTGCAAAGGGAATGGTCCACAATTACACATGAGACTTTGAGACCCTGCACATCAGAAGAATGATGCAGAAGTCACAGAGCAGTGGAAAAATCACAGAACCACAGAAGTGTTAGCATTGGAAGGGACCTCTGGAGATCATCCAGTCCCAGGTCGTCCAGAAGAGGTTGCACAGGAATGCATCCAGGTTGGTTTATTTTATTTATTTTTTATTTAGTTTTGAATGTCTCCAGAGGGGGAGACTCCACAACTTCCCTGGGATGCTCTGTGTTCTGCCACCCTCAGTGTAAAGAAGCTTGAACGAAGAGGCAAATGCTAAAAAGTGAGCTCAGAAAAAAATTGGAAAAAAAATCTTGAAAATGCTTTGGCAGACTGCCATTTACAAATAGAAGCAGAGGGCATTTGGGTTACCAAGTCTGAGTTCTTGCTGCAGAACTCCCTGCTCTCCATTGAACAGGTCCCTTATTGATCTATACCAAGTGCTGCAAAACCTTGTCTTGGGAATATTGTCGGCCACTGTGTGACAATATAAATTTGTTGTGCTGTTCTTGAAAGTACTTTTCACTTTAGATGAATCAAATAAGATAAGTGTCAAAGCAACGAGAACAATTCTTGTTTTATAATGGTGTCTACAATGGAAAAAAACTTGAAAAATCACAGAGGAACAGTAAAAATGCAATTTCTTTGTCTGGACTGTTTCCTTTCTTCCTGCATTCTGTGCTTCAAAGCAACCTCCAATGTGATATCTGCTAATATTTATATTTTGACAGCAGCCACTAACACATCACACACAATGCATTCCCCACAAAACTCATAGGATTAATAAGAAAAAAACAGAGAGAGATGGCTAGCCTCTGTATAAATGCAGTATGTTATACATTGCATTTCTACACATTTAGGTAACTTAATGCACCCTGAAGTATTTCTGGCTTTAATGCTGCAGTGTTTCATTTTCAATTGTTCACCACAGTCTTCAAAATAATGATAAAAAAGAGAGTATGATTTGAGGGGATATTTCAAGACAGTGCTGAAAAATCATGGGAAGCAATATGAAAAGCACAAATATGAGACGAGAGCAGTCATTCAGAAAAATATATCCAGAAAAACAGACTGGGAAAGGTGTCATACTTACAGAAGATTGAAAGCATTTTGTTACAAAACTTTTGGACGTTTTGGAACTAAAATATTTTCCTTTCCACATTAATTGTCCATTTGAAAGCTGGCTTTACTTTAAACTACAGTGGAACAGACTCAGTGGACTTACAAGACTTGTATTCTGAATAAACCACGTCCATCTCTTGCCTTGCTGTCCTTCAGAGCATGGGTTGTGACAGTGCACATGAAGACAGAGTGCAGGGTTAAGTGCACAACCAGTCAAGTGAACAAATTTGCAAATTCCAAACAAATCCTCACTTCCAAGTTTCACATTAAAGGAATTCCGCAGTTCCTCACTGCCTTGCTACGCACCTCTAGGACACCAACATAAACATTTCAGTGAAATCCTGAGGTTATATCACTATGATATAAGTTCCTAAGTCCTTGCACATGAAGGTTTACAAGGAGAACTCGACTGTCACCTTGTGCACCACGGGTCTGGAGGGGGGCAGGCAATGCCAGGGCAACCCATCTGCAAAGAGAGCTGTGAAAAGGGACAAAGGGACTGCTGCCCTCCCACACCATGACTCCAGAGTTTGCTATCAACCTCAACTTCTCCAAGAATTCTTGTTTCTTTGTTATAATCGAGCCCTTAAAGTAGGATATGAGTCATCTTAGCCTGCTGAGTATATTGGATATTCAAACATGCATATACCGACAGATATATGGACCCCATTGCACAAAAGTTTATGATTTTTAATGAGGAAACTGTCTTTTCATTCAGCCTACCACAAACCATCCCAACCAGAGAGCTAAACTAAGTATGTGGTAATATGTGCATCTTAAATGCATCTTAAACTGATTAAAATAATAAAAATCTACATTTATTATTAAAAAAACATTAACTATTAACTGTAAAGTTGGTCAAAAGGGATAGGAGACAAGAAAGGGAAAAATAACTATGGTTAAGTTTAATTGCCTAATAAAAATTATTTTTAATATCTTTCAAAGAATCATAGAATAATGTGTTGGAAGGGACCTTCAAAAGTCATTTAATCCAACAGCCCCTGAAATCAGCACACACATTTGATCAGGTTGCTGAGAGTCTCATCCAGTCTGATGACTGGCTTCCAGGGATGTGTCATGCACAGCTTGTCAGGGCAATGTGTTCCAGTGTTTCACTACTCTCATGATGAAAATAATAATAATAAAAAAATCTTCCTTATATCAGTTTAAACCCATTAACCCTTGTCCTATCTCAAGGCCCTGATACAAGTCTATCTCCATCTTTCTTGCAGGTCCCTTATAAGTAATGAAAGGCTGCAATAACTCCTCCCTGGAGTTTTCTCCAGGCTGAACAAACCCAACTCTCTCAGCTTTTCCACAGGGAAGAGGAACTCCAGCCCTGATTATTTTCAGGTTTATATCTTCCCTATACTGAGGTCTGCACAGCTGGACACAACATTCCAGGTGGGGTCTCACCAGAGTGGAGGAGAAGAGCAAAATATCCTCCCCTGCCCTGCTGGCCATGCTGCTCTGGATGCATCCCAGGATGCAGTTGGGATGCAAGAGCACACTGCTGGGCCATATCCAGCTTTTCTGCCACCAGGATGACAAATTGGGAGAAAGTTAAAAACAATACAGAAAAACTCCTATTTGCCCCAGAACAGTAACTTTGGTATTTCATTAGAGTTCATCACCTCTGTTGTTTAGCCACCTGGCAACCATTTACAGTAGGAACAAAAATTCTTTTTGAATTGCAAACAAATAATATTGGAGGGAAAAAATTCTGTAAAATGCAAAGGAAAAAGAAATATTTTCTTAGTATATACAAGAAAACTGTAACTTTATTTAAATGTTAATGAAAAAGTTTAGAAATTGTACTGAAGAATTTTTTTCTTTAGACTTTTGTGACAGTCTCTTTATTTTTTTAATAAAACTTATAAGTCCTGTCTTAGCTCATGTCTTTTAAGCTCATGTCTAAGCTTTGGTATTTTGTTCTACCTTTTTTCCTCAAGGTTTAGCTAATCCACTTGAAACTCTCAGGTCAACAAAGGTTTTATTCAATCCAGGATTAGTTTCAATTACTACTGTTTTTTGAAAGCACTTTAAAAAAAACCCCAAAACATTTTATAAATAAGGGAATTTATAATGTGCATGGCCTCTTTGTATGTATTTCAATGGTGTTAATATCTAGCTGCAAACACTTATTTTCCTATGAAAAAATAGTTCTAATAACTTGAAATCAAGTGATATGAAACAAAAAGCATGTTTTAGACTTAAATAGGGATTAATTTGAAGTGAATGGCTTTTTTAAAGTTGTCTCTAAAGCAGAAATAAGTGTTGTACACGGGATTGACCTGCTTTTATTATACAACCTCTTTCAGCTCCTGTAAGCTCATATGTGCTTGGACTATCTCTCCAGAAACCCACCCTGCAAAGCTGTCAGTGTCAGAGGAGCCTGGCTGTATGGATTTACTGCCCTCCTTGCTCTTAGGAACGACAGCCTGCTTCAGTTCTGCCTGCAAAGTCTTGGCACGGGGTGACAAAGGAAGGCAGAATAAATCACTCCTACAATTAGACAGTTCACTGAGGTTTTCCATCAGTTTCCTCTCCTAGAAGACATATTATCTTCATATCCTACCCGGCTCCCTTGCCTCCAAGTCATCCTTATGGAGCAGGGAGACTAATGGATTCTGTGCCTTGTGTGGCAGTCCCTGTTCAGCAGTTACCCCTGGGAGCACCCTGGAAAGAGCAAGCAGCATAGTTTGGATGAGCAGACTCTGAAATACTCCTACAGAAGAAAGCTTCACCCACTCCACTGTTTTGCTGTGAAAGCTCAGGCTGAGCTGAGAGACTGAGTTGCAGTGGGAGTTTGGTAAAGCTGAACGTGCGTGACACAGCGAGGGTGATCTGCTGTCACAGCCTGATGCTCAGAGCCTCAGTCACCCAGAAAAAAGCACTGAGAAATGAAGGAGCAGGAAAATAAAACTACAGCCAGCTACTGAGCACAAGGGCTTGGAACACAAGATGGGAAAGAATTACTCCTGTTGCAACGACAATACTTTTAATTATATATAGTCAATGAGAAATAAACTATTAGAGAGAGAATAAAATACTTCCAATTAATGGAAGTAATGTAATGTTGAAACTTAAATGAAGTATTTTTCTCTTGAGGGTTTTGCTGTGCTATTTTTTTTAGCTTAATGTAATTTAAATTATAAACAGAATGGTTTTGTAAGCCCCCAGAGAAATGTACTTTATTTATAATGTATTTCCTTTGAAGTGGTTATGGAAATCATGCTCTTCCTGAAGTCTGTATTTCACATACCACCTACAGCTGCAAGCTAGTCAGTCCTCACAAGTTAAATATGATCTGTCTGGTGAACTGCATTTCAAGAAAACTTGAGATTTTTTTTTAAATGCCAGAGGGAATAAAAATTTGTAATTCTGGAAACTAATAGTCTTCCTTTCAAAAAAAGTTATTGAAAGTTCTTTGCTGATAAAAGTTATATTTTTTCAGAGGGAATGGAACTCAGCCATAGTTACTTCACTTGAGTTTTTAATGCACATAATGAAAGAATAATTCTTTATACTATACCCTAGAGAGAGATTCATCTGGGAAAAATTGTATTGCATACTTAAGTTTAAAAACATAAATATTTCCATTTATCCTTTAAATAAAAAAATTAATTCTAGTTTAAAGAGCAGACTTTCTTTCAGGAGGAAAATTACAAATGCCTAGTTTGTGTCACCTTTTATCCTCCAATTAATTAAAGTTATCTATTTACACATAAATAAGCAGCTATGAATGAATAAATGGAACCCCAGTCTATGTGCTCTCCTCACCATAAATACCATAAATGTATCGAGCTGTTTAAATAACCAGAGACACAGAGGAAAATGTTTGTAGAAAATTAATTTTGGCCTTTATACATCTTTATAAAGCATAATAGTACCTTACCCTCATGGATGAACTGCTAAGTTAACACGCCAGCTGAGACATACAATAATCTAAGCTGTGATGCTTCTGCTGAAATAATGTCACAGCAAGTCACTTCAAAGGGAATAGACAATCAAACACTGCAAGATTTGTCTGACTCTGCTTACAGCATGATCTCATGACAGCCCCAGTCACAGATGCCATGTGCTTTGAAATGACCCCTCTTTCTGTCAAACCTACTCTTCTGCTCTAACCTTCTATCAGAGTGGATAAATAAATATATTAAAATACAAGTTTTTATCAGTCGTAGATTAAGAGCTTGAAGAATTTTTCAAGGGGTAACACACAGGAGCAAATATTTCTTTGTAACTACTCTATAAAACAAACATCAGAGCCCTGGTGTTAATTTCTGATTGAGCTGGCAGATTTTATCAATATCACAGAGTTTCAGGTAGCTATTTAAATCTATTCAAATATTTACAATCAAGTTTGTGAACAAACACGACTTAATTTTTCCTGTTGCGGTAACGAGCGACCCAGGGACCCCAGGCAGATGCAAAGGAGTGCTCTTGATTGCCCAAAACCTGCCCTTTGTAAGCAGCTAGCCAGTTACCAGTTAACACAGCCTTAAGGCACAGCAAGCCCGAGCCAGCCAACCATGACACAGCATGATGAGGACACGTGCTGGGTACCAGCATCTCTCTGCCCCTATCCCAGCTGAGACACTCTCCCACAGCTCCACTTAGCATCAGGCCAGAGACAAGTTACCAGGCCTTCCCTTTAGAAAGCTTTACCTATATGTAACATTTTACAAATTGGTGTTTTTTACAATAGCCTTTCTCCATATACTGCTGTACAAGCCTCTCAAGAGAAAGCATTACTTCTGGCCCTTCTTAGAGCAGACATTTTCCAGTTCACTCTTGCAAGTGATGCCAATTGTGCTAGAAACTGCACTTGGTTTTAGAGATCCAAGGTGTACCATGGCATTTGCAAACATCTATGGCTTGCTAAAAGCTACTCAAGCACAAATACAACTTGCATTATATGGCAAATGCACATCACAATGACCATTATCCTTTCATTTCAGGTGAGATTTTAAGATTCTGGCAGCCCAGTCTAGCTAATATACCTGTGCTAAGCAAGATAATGCTGTTCCTCTTGATGAATGTAACAGGTTCAGAACAACTGACAAATTCTCTTTAGTGCTCTGCACACTCGTGGGTAATAAAGAACATTATTTTATTATTTCTTTGTAGATATAATCACTTAAGAGGTAGCATGACAGCATGGTGCAAATCTAAAGCAAACAATGGTTTTTAGATTTTTTTTTTAGACTTACTTGCACGAATGGCTTTGTTGCCATTAATTTATTAAGAAAAAACCCAAATAACAGATATCAATCCCTGGCTTCTCTGGAAATGGATTATATGGCTCAGTGTTTTAACCCTTATTTTTTTTTTGCTCACTGTTTCCACATGGTCACATCAGAGTCTAAGTGACAAATATCACATGCCCATACAGGAAGAGAGATGTGGACCGTAACAAAATGGACAGAAGTTAACTATATGAATTTAAATATTTTCTTAATTACTTTCAGACTAAAACTGAGAACAGTTCAAGTTTCTTTCAGGTATCCTGAAATTTGGCATAAGTTGTAACATTTTCTGCAACAGAACAATTGTGCCACGGAAACCTACAGAAAAGACATTCTCCCATTCTCCTCAGACTCTACATCCACTCCAGTGCAGTAAAAGTCTTTTGGGATTGCTTTCTTACCCATCAGTTGCAACTGGGGAAGGCTTTGGATACTCAAAACAGAAAATACTAATCTCTTTTCCATTTTGGAGATAGCAAGCCATTTATGAACTATGATAACTTAAATTTAGTTTTAATCAGCAAACCAGAAAAATATGTTTTCAGTATTTATTATTAAAAATACTGCCATTCTAGGAAAATAAAATAAAAGAAAGAATCCAAAACCAACTTTTTGAAAAATACCTGAAAAACATCTAATTAAAGCTGGAATATGGTCAACACAACATGAAAGGCAGCTGAGCATATAACAGCATGCAATAGACCTTGTCATAACTTCAGCATAAAAAAGCACAGATAAACATTGTTACAGGATTCATCTGAGGCACCTGTTGTTAAACAAGCCATAAAAAAATCAGCCTGTACACTCAGAAAATGCTTTACTGAGATGACTTGCTTAGAAACCTTTTCCAGACAGAACTGAGTGACTGAAATCTCCAGATGCTCCAGAAACAATCATAATAAACGTTCAGTGTCACAGTTCCAAAAGAGAATGTGAGGAAAGCTGAAAGAGCCTGTGCCAGCATGTGTAAATACAGACCATCCAAACCACTGCATCACACCCGAGCTTACAGCTAATTTCCATAAAATTAGAAATGCAAGCCAAGGCAGAGCTTTTATAGTGTAAGGAATGTAAAAGAAACACCAATTATAATGTAGACATAAACTCTGCAGCTTACCAATTCACGTGAATTATTTTAAGTGGCACTGCAACGGAGACATAAAACAGCATAGCATACAAGGGAGAAAGCAGTCAAGAGACAATAAATGCTGACAATTTAATCAGAACAATTTAGTCCGTTGCCTAGGTCTGCTAGCTCAGAAGGAGGTGAGTTGTTGAAACTAAATGCAGCTAGTATATCAAAAGAAAAAGGAAAAATACACTTTTCAAGACATTGAATATAAATCACTGGATTCACAGCTCTTCTATAGCAAAACTGATTTATTCTGCAGGACATCCTAGTGATTGAATATTTGCTACATTTTATATTTTTTCTGAAACTTGTGGAAAACTTGAAGATTTGTCCAGAGCTCAAGAGGATTGGCAGAAAAAACTTGAAGGCATCTTTCTTCTGATCATCTGCTCTTCTTAAGACAAGCACAGAGGTTCATGCATGTAAACAAACCTGTTCAGCCTAGCTCTTATTCTGCCAGCTGTATGGCTGATAACAAGAAGCTGTGCTAATAACAAGAAGCTCAAGGTTTACTGGCTCCTACAGAACTCATTCAATTTCTCTGCTGGGTTTTGTGCCTAACTCGAAATTTTCACCACTGCAGCTGCTACTAAAGTTAGCTCAGGTACGCCTACAGGAATGATGGGCATCATCTGCTGCCAGCACCTGCAAGTACTTAAAACAGATGTGGCAGGAAGACCAAACACATTCTGACATATGACAGTCTACTTTTCTGCCTCTGTTGACAATAAACCTCATCAAAAACTTGCAGGGTATGGACATGATATTGTAGTCCATAAATTCCTGACTTCACAAAGTGAGCACTGTTGCCAAAATCCAGATCTTTCCCAATATGTTGAATACTTTTGCAGATATAGTGTGGGTATAAAGAGGATTTTTTTAATTTTACCTACATGGTCCAGTGAGGATCATCAGAGCAGCTAGCTGGATCAGACACTGTAATTCTGTGAACTCCTCTTTTGGAAACAAAACTGGCACTGTGTCAGCATATAGGCTGTGAACAAAGCAAAAGATGGAACAATCATTAAAATTGATTATAGAATTTGGGGAAAGCACAGACATAAAAGCCAAAAGGCCTCGTTTGGAGCAAGACAAGACAAAAGCTTTTAATACTTTTTATTGCCAAATAACACTGGTTTTTTGTTTTTTTTTTTCTTTTTTTTTTTCTTTTAATCTGAGAGACTACATTGGAAATAGAACAACTAAGCATGCATTTATTCCACAGAGAT
Source organism: Sitta europaea (assembly GCA_013400255.1). NCBI lineage: Eukaryota > Metazoa > Chordata > Aves > Passeriformes > Sittidae > Sitta > Sitta europaea. Next base: position 296,238 of record VXBS01004086.1, on the reverse strand, counting down.
CTGGAGTAGGGGTACTGAACAAGCCTTTGGGCTGCTCACACTTATCTCTAAAGGGCTATGTACGACCACAGTATTTTCAGGTGATTTTCTTTTTTCTAACATGGTAACCTAACTGGAGTGAAGACAACAGATCCTTCAAGATAGTACAAACTGTCATAGAATCGTAGAATATGAGGTGGGACTTTTCCTGGCAAAAGCATAATCTTGACAAGATAACCCAGCAAACTGTCCAGCTGAAGCTTAAAAGTGCTCAGTGCTGGGGGATCCACCACTTTCCTGGGGAGGAAATTATAAGCCTTATAATTTTAAGGCTGTAGCTGCATTAGCAAGAAAACTTGTGTAGCTTGTGTCTGAAAATGGGCATCTCCAGCATGGAGGAATGATGAGCCCATTCAGACCAAGGAGCAGGTCCCCCCAGAGGTAGAATTAAGAACTGGGATTGCCTTCCCCAAATGATGCAGTCTTTCAAGCTAACCATTTTAGAAAGTTGGTCTGGAATATAACTTTTCATGTATAAAATGTAACAAAGGAAGCAAAAATATTAATAATTAAAATGTAAACAAAACACTTTCTTCTGCAGTAGTTGCAAATTTCTGAATTCAGATGTGTAGGAGAAAGATTAATGGCTGACCACCATGTCCCATTTCATTACAAATAATCAGGGCCAAGTAGAACCATGTGCCATTATTATCCCATTTATTGCATGCCATTGCAGCCCAAGGCTTCCAGACCCCTTTGAGTAACTTAAACACAGAAGAGAGAATCTAGTCAAGATGTTTCAGTTTTTCTTAGTGTCTCAGAACATCAAGGGATTTTACTCCCAGGTGTTATGAAAAGGAGGCAATGGACCAGAGAGGGAATATATTTGCTATACTGCATGTTCAGTTTCTCAGGAAAAAAATCCCAAAACTCAACAGCAACAACAAGGGTGAGGTTGCTAACAAAGCCAGGATTATATTCCAGTTAATTTTCAGAATTACCCACATTGACTACTCATGTACGTTGCTGCATGCCAGCCCAGCACTTGTAACCCAGCTCTGATATGCCTTTAACCATGAGGGTCTCCCCCTCCTCTGGTAAAACACTCTCCTGGAAGAAAGCTGTACCCTCCACCAACCCTGCACTGTCAAGGAGTGCAACGAGTCAGAGTGGAAGACAATCTGAAAACCCCTTTAAACCAAATGAACACGAGAAAGGTTGTATTTGAACAAAAATGAACAAAAAGGAAAGGTTAAACATGGCCAGAATTTGTATCACTTCTCTTACAAGGACTGCAAAGCAATTCTTAGCTGGACATGTCAGTAAGGCAACCCTTTCATAAGAGCAGGACACTCTCAGGTCAGGATCTATATTTAGATGAGAGAGACTATCACTCCAAACATTTCTTTTCCTAGGTGTGGAACCAGGATATCCCTCTGACTGTCCTGGAGAAATTTATAAGCTACAAGAATTTAAGTAGAATGATAATTAGCATATCACAGGGTGAAAAAGTAGAATTTTGAGGGTTTATATTGTGAGATCAGGGGACTAAGATGGAGGAAATGGGGTGTGTCCCTGTCTTTCTTTTTTTTTTTTTCTCTATCTTCTGCAGTGGTGTGGCACATTTTGGTTGGTCTAGAATAAAAGTACACTGTTCAATGTAGTTAACAGATATTGGAGAATTGTTGTAAATAAAGCATAATTTTTAGTATAAGAGATAGCAGCATCCCAAAAGGTGGGGAGTCTGACACAACCTGGGCTGCAAGAAAAAACTCTGCAGGCCAGAGCCACAAATGTGAGATAACAAAGAATAAACAAATCCCTGAACACGAGAAAACAGATGACTTGACCTCTTCTTCAGACACAGAAACAAAAAGTCTTCACAGAGACAGAAACAAGTAAAGTCAGGTGAAAGCCAAGCACAGAAGCCCCAGAAACAAAACAAACATACAAAAAACCCATTTTTATATTTTTATATTATAAAACCTGACACCTAGGCATTTCTTGGCACCACTCTAACACTCTGCTGCCATCACTACTCCCAGACTGGCAATGCACAGAAGCACAGCACAAGGAAGTGTGTCTTCACTGGAGATTGCATGGAAAAGGAAAAACTCAGAGAGAGGCAAAGAACAGCCAGGGAGATCATGGGCATCATTAATGGCATCATTAACCCCCTCCTGCCTGAAAGGGTTGTCACTCTGTAAAGCTCTGGAAGGATCTCATGGAGCCTTTGCTCTTAGAGTTTGATCTTCTGGCTCAGGAAGGGTGATCCCAGACTTCTCAAGACAGCAGCTCTGATTTTAGTACTCCATTCCAGTAATGCAGCAGTGAATCTACACACTAGTAATTCACTCACGTAGTAAAACTATATAAAAACAAAAATAGCTGTGTGCTTTTTGCACAGCACGTACCAGTTTTTGTTTAATTGAGGTCCCTAGAGGTCATGAGTGGAATGGTTACGGTGTTGATGATGTGAAACAACAATGTGGATTACGCTTAAAAAACAGTTGAATGTTTAAAAATTATTGATCCATATTTTTTTATTCAGAAAGTATAAGGGCTGAAAAAGGTTTCTCATTTACACTATCAGTGCTAAAAATAATTTTAAAAACCACTACGCGATCAAAGTCAGTTTGAAGTAACTTGCAAACTTTTATGACTGCAAAACATTTGAAAAGAGAAGCCTTTTTTTTTTTTAGTTAGCTGAGCCTCCTTTTAGTCAAGGAAATCAAGCTTCTGACAATTAAAATTTGAATTTAGTAATTTCCTTCTCATCAAGTTGTTATGCTTTTAGTTAGTAAACTGATTTATTACTAAATTAGCTTTTTAAGCTATTTTCAATTGAAAACACATATTCCCAATAATTTTCTCCTATATATTAGTTTTATGCCATTACTATCAAGAATCCAGTTTTACCCTCCTAATAACGCAGGTTGTGACTCAGAGCTTTGGAATTCATTGCCTTAATTTACAGTAAACTAGGTCTCCTCAAATCAGCTTGTGCTGTTTGCATATTCAGCTACAAAGCCAATGCACTCTTTATGAGCAGTGACCAAGGCTGGTTGACAGCCCAGCTTGTGCAGAACATCAAATTCCAGCTGGACAACCCTGTCAACAAACCCCCCAAAGCCCCAGCATGAACCCTGGATCTATTTAAGCCATCATCAGCCACCTCTAACCTCATTTACTATGTCTGTGGTAGAAAATGTAATTTGAGGGGTGTTTCTAGGCATTGGCACCCAAACTCTGCCATAAAAACTGTGACTGGTCCTAGCAGGATTTTAGCTTGGGTGTGGTCTGGGAGGCAGCAGAGCCGGGGAATTTGAGCTACACTCTGCTCACATGGGCACACTTTGAAGAGGAGAGGATTGAAATTTGTGGCACCACAAACACAGCTGTGATTTCGATACCAAAAAAACAAAACAAAGCTGTGGTCAGGACAGGCAGGCACTCGGTGTTCCAGGTACAGAACTGAAACCCACATTTTATGACTTGTTCAGTTAGTTTCCTGTATTCATGTGAATTCCTACTTAAAACTAGAAGAGACCCTGTGTGCTGCCTTTAGCTTTTTGTATTTACCTTCAATAAAATTTCACTTGAGACTAGAATGTCAGAAAGGCCTCTAAATAAGAGAAGTACTTTTGTGGAAAGCAAAACTATGGATACAATAATTTCTACCCTGTTTACTTGACAAGACGAATTTGCATATATTGGCTGCACTGAGAAAACTAGCTCCCATGTTGCACCAAGTAAGTTACTCTCTATGAAAAATAAAATTCACAGACTGGTAAAACTTTATACATTATAGGGTAAGTATTTCACATCAGTGTGTATCATGAGAGATAAAGGTGATCATCTTTTAAATGAGTTATGTTCAATTTTTACCTTGCTGTGAGGACAAAAAACAGTCTCAAAAACTTAACTTAGCTCCGTATTTTTATTTTCTTGCTGAAATAACTTACTAAAAATCAACACTTTTGCGTATCACATTTTTCAACCTCAAAAATGCCTACAGAAGTATAAATAGATAAAAAGCATTTTACAAGTTGAATGAATATGAATAATAATGAACATGATCCTGATGCAAAAAAAAAAGGTAGAAAAAAGGCAGTTTCTATTTTCAATGGACTCTAAAGAGCAGAAAATATTTTGATTCTGAAGCTTCAGACATAAAAAAGTATGCAAGCTGGAAGAATCTCTGCCTTGTCCTTTCAGGGGATCTCATTAGAAAGAGGTTAGCATCATTCTGGACTAAGACAATATCAAAGATGGATGGTAAAAGATTGCAACTTCAATATTCCCATTGATACAACAGGAAAAACGTGCAACATGTAGGCCAAAACAGAATTTCTTTGCTGGGACAAATTCAATATCACACAAATTCATCCAACTTGCTCTACTTTTATATATTCAGGATGGCTAAAAACAATCATTTTATGCTCCTTTAATTCAGGTTAACAGATGTAAAAACTAATGATTAACAGCCTGATTTAGGACAATGTTCTTGGTGAAGACATGTTAATTCACAGTGTTGTCTTAGCCAGCTCTTTCTCAGCTGCTGAAGAACTAGAAGCCTTTATTTTATTTTGAAGTTCTCAGGAGTAGAGTAAAACAAAATCCAAACATTTCAGGCATGATTTTAGTTTTGTAGTCTCACAGCTCAAAAATTGTTCAATCTAAACATATCATATTTGTTTCACTCTAGAATAATGACTTCAGTATTTTATTGACAAAGCTGAGTGCCTATTATGGAAATATTCAGGACTGCTCAGCATAAAGGTGTTCACCTCAGCTCAGTTCACATACAAAGCATCTCAGAAGTGCACTACAGTGTCTGAATAATCAGTAGAACAAGCAGCTAGGAAAAAATCAAGAAAAAAACACTAGAAGAATACTTCAATCTAATTGCTCTGTCACTTATGTTTTCTACATATCTAGCATATAACCACAAAAGATTTTTTAAAATTGCCAAGTGATTAGACTCTTAGACTGTTGTTCCTTCAGGTCCTTACTCATGCCTGACTACTAGTATCTCTGACAAAGATTATTATTTGACACTGAAATCTTTTAAATGTCATGTATAATTTCATATGACACTAAGAAATAATAATGGTTAAACAGACCAAAACAGGAAGCTCATTATTTACTATACAGTTATCAGCATTAATAATTTAGGCAGCGGTTCCACTTAACTTTAGATCTCTTTGCAGTTACAGGCATCTACCCCTGAGCTGTACAGGCTGCACAGTCAACACAAGAAAAGCTGCCACACCAAAGAACCATTCAACAGAGCTGATGTGCTTTACTTGTTGGCCCTAGGATGAGATGAAGTAAGCTTTAGGAGGCTCTTATCTACACCATCCATTATGCAGCACATCTAAATCTGTTCCGATGAATCCCTTCCTGAGTGTTCATTTCTCATGATCACATATTGATATCCTTAATTGTTTTACCAATCCCTTCCATCCACTGTTTAGTCTATAAATATTCTAACTCATCCAGCCACTTAGAGTGAGATTAGGCTCCACTATATGCATGTTAAAAAAAGCATGCCCCTTCTTGGGGGAGACAGCCTTATCTGAAAAAGATGTCCCAAGCAAAAATACTGCTCCATTTCTTTCATGGTTTCACTTTAATAGTTACTCAAAAGTTTCAAGATATTCATGACTCCCACATTGATAGCCTTTTCTCCACCCATCTCTGCAATTAGTAAACTCCCCCTCATGTGTTTTTTACTGCAACTGATTACTCTAAACAAAAAGAAAAACCCAAACAAACTAGTCTTACCAAACAGCAGACTTTTCAACATTTGAGGAAATATTTGGGTGTGACTTACATACACAAGATACGTCTGGTGTGTTAAATCTGAGAAAGTGGAAAAGCAAAAGTAAAATTTTGAATTATCATGAGGCAGCTGAATGTACAGTGAGTAATATGCTGCTTTATCAGTTGGAAGCAGATGGACTTTCCAGAAAAGGAATTGTAAGTCTGTTAATGGAAATGTGCAGCTTGTTCACTGGAATACCCAGGTAGGAAATGTCCCATAATTTGGCCTTTCCTAACTATGCCTGCCCAGCAGTACAGGAAAATCCAAGTAATCAAGAATTTCTTTCTAAACTCCATTTTGTATGAAGGATACATAAAACTACCCAACAAAGATATTAATGAAACATCTGATGAGAAATTATGCGATTGATGATTTTTATAAGTAAAAAAAGAAGAGAAAAGCTGTTGGCAAGAGATGCAATAATCTCCGACCCTCACCTACCAAAATCCACTCTGTTACACCCACAGTGCAGCCAACAGCCTGGCACGGGTCACCCACCCTCCTCTGCCTGGGGGCAGGACCCTGGGACACTGTGGTGGAGATGTCCACACCATCTCCTGGGGCCACTGCCAGGCACCCAGAGGGGCCCTGGGAAGGTAGAGAACAGAGCCCTGCACACCCCAGAGAGAGCAGCAAACATGGCAGCACTGACACAACCTCCAGGGCAGATGTCACTTGAAACAATGAAATAAAATCAGCTCAGAAGCCTTGGATTCCCCTGTGCTCTGGGCATCCCTGTCCCTGTGAAACAGAGGCAAGGGATGCCCCATGCCAGGTGCAGCCTGTTCCAGCTTGTCCCTGTGGCAAGTAACAAATGACACGAACCTCGTTTAGCAAAAATTATCTGACTCCAATCCTTTATTCAAAAACTGACCCCCTTTTTATATCTTCTTGAACAGGCCACTCTCATTGGTAGGAAGAGTGCCAGAACTCTTCACCCCATAGGCCAAAACCAAAAGACACAGAGAAAGCCAGTGCCACAGAAAAGAATCCAAAACATTACACTCGTGACAAAAACACTGGCACTGTTTACGTCTAGCCTGTGAGAACCAGGTCTTCCTAAACCAAAGCATCATGATGAAACTGAGCTTAGAAACTCAGAAACTTCAGGCCTAGGAAACCCAGACTACACCAGCTGGCTCCAAGGAAAGCACACAGGATAGGGATGAGCCCTGCAGCTGCACTGGCAGCCCTGGGGGATGTGTGGCCCATGGAGAGCCCAGCCTGGAACATCCAGCTCATTTTAGGCTCATCCTAAAGGACAGCAGCCTGTGGATGCCTCAGGCTGGGACAGAGAGCAGCATGAGAGAGGAGTGGCAGAGAGGAGCTGCCATCAACTCACCTGTCCTGTGCCTGTCCCCCTGTGCCACCTGAAGGAGCAAAAACCAAGAGGAAGCTTCACTGTGAGGAAACAGTCCTGACCCCCTATGGGAGAATACTGTAAGCATGTTTTGGACTGTAATGTAGTCTGAGTCTCCTAGGCCTGAAGTTTCTGAGTTTCTAAGCTCAGTTTCTTCATGATGCTTTGGTTTAGGAAGACCTGGTCCTCACAGGCTAGACATAAACAGTGCCAGTGTTTTTGTCACGAGTGTAATGTTTTGGATTCTTTTCTGTGGCACTGGCTTTCTCTGTGCCTTTTGGGTTTGGCCTATGGGGTGAAGAGTTCTGGCACTCTTCTGACCAATGACAGGACCTATTCAAGAAGGTATATAAAGGGGGTCCATTGTTTCGATAAAGGATTGGAGTCAGATGATTTCTGCTAAACGAGGTTCATGTCATTTGTTCCTCGCCAAAGTGACACTGTAACATGCCTTTGCTCATGTCTGAACACCTAACACTCTGAAAATCACTTGCAGAATGGTTCTCTGTGCAACTGAAGTTAAAGATTTGTTATTAATTTTACACTGAATTATAATGGAACTTCAGTATTGGAAAAAGAAGCTAAGTTTCTTTCTCTATCAAATTTTCTTTGGTTTGTTTGTTTGTTTATACAAAATAAAAAGATAAACAGCTTTTGCCTGGTGGGGAGAAGGGATGAGGAAGGGAAAAAAAAATTAAAGGAATGATATGTGGAAAGATAACACAAGGCTATTGTGTCATGCTGCATTCTGTCATTAAATTCACAACTTAAACAATAAATCAGATCCCCCAAATTACAAAGTATACTGTATCATCCCAATGCTTTACTAAAACTAGACAGCCCAGGGAAAATAAGCCAGTGGCTTTGCTATCATGGTTTGACTCTTCTGCTCGATAATACAGGTTTGGCTTTGCTCAGGATTTATTTAATGCTGAGTATTAGGACAAACTTGGAACTGATTACTACCAAGGACAGTAGTAATAAACATCTGTTGTTGATATACATTTACTCAGATGAGTTAATAGGAGTAAAACGGTGTAAAGGACTCCAAAGTATATAAACTGGGTGGTGCAGGAGATCAGGCTCCGATGGGATGTATCCATGAAAGCAGCAGCATGACCCACACCCCAGCCAGGACAGAGGAGCAGTGCAGAGCAGGTCTGTGCTGGACATGGGCTGTGACACCCACAGGCAGCACCAGGAGAGCAGGCACTGCTGAGTGAGTCACTGCAATCACTCTGCCATGCAGCACTGCTTTGCCATCCCATGATTTCACAGGTCACCACAGTAATGGAAGTGCTGTCACCTAGACAAAATGTAAAAGTGCACATTTCTCCTGAGAACTGATGGCAACACCAGCCACCTTCTAGCTGGAATTATCATGGGTTTTGCCTGTGCATGTTTCCATCTGCATTTCAATTTAATTGCCTTTTGCATTTCAATTTAATCAAAGAGAAAGTGTTCTTTCTATACATTCACAGTAGAAGTGATGTTCCCTAAAGCATAATGATTCTGTTTTTCCTGTATATACAATTTTCACACTGTTGCTTTGGAAAGCAAAGAAAATTATGGGCTTTTTTGTGATAGATGATATGACTGGAGGTGACTTAGTTTTTTTAAATATTTCAGAAAAATTAGGTGCCTTAGAAACTGGGGAGAGGACTAATATCTGTTTTCTTTCTGTTACAGGCTGAAGAATGGAAGTGGAAAACCATTTTCATCTTCAAGGAAAGCTTAACCATACCAGACTAGTCTCAAAGTGATGTAAACCAATGTTACCTAGCAGCAATATTAAAATTTTCAGGTACTTAGCTAGATTCTGTAAAAACTAAAATAACTATCTTTAAGCCAATAGCCAAATCTGAAGGTAAGATCAAAAGTAGTCTGGTTAAATTGGCAGGGACTGCTGTATTTGGCTTTATTATTGCCTTTACTATGGGAAGTAGAGTTTTTCCTACAAATAATGTTTTATTTAACAGTTATTTTTGCCACTTCTATGGGCACTTAAGCTATTGGCAATAGCCTTCATTTCTTATACTCTCTTTCTGAAGTATCCCGTAATTGTGGCTTTTGACCTTTTAAGTTACATATTCAGTGGCCACCAGGAACATCCCAGTAAAATGTTTTATGAACCTTCTGATCTAGAAACTTAATGAATAATTGCAATGTTGGGGAAGAACCCTTAAAACCACAGGTACTTTCATTCCTATGGTATGCAATCATATTAGCTTTATGTTTCTGCTGAAGTAATGCAATTCAAGACTTAATAACAATATTAAATTGCATAATTAATTTAGAGGCATTAAAGAACACCAGGATGTATTGAGACAATTAAGATCTTTAGCAGCATTACCTTATGATATTTTCTGCCTCTGGAAGGCAACATAATACTAGCACACTATCAGCCCAAGTAAAGGCTCTCACTGGGATAAGATTTTAAATTACTTAATAAAGACTTTAACAGACAAAAATTCTGCAATGATCTTCATGGAGTTCATAAGTCAAGTAAGGTCCTGATTTATTACAAGCTAACAATGTAATTACAGAAATTATGCATCTTGCTGACACTACGGAAAATGAGACAGAAAGCTCAGCTATTTTTCTAAATGCAGCAAAAGGAAAGTCAAAGAGAGAGTGAAAACCCTCAAGGCTGAGCTCAGTCTTACATTAGCACAACAAAATACCAATGCAGAATAACCAACAGGACTCATTGTGCCTTGTGTGTTCCTTGCCAAAAATGTGACAAAATGTAAGTAAGGCTACTTTTGAATTAACTGCATTCAGGAGGAATAATAGCACTCCAATGATACAAAAAATGATAGCTGCCTCAATTCTAACAAACACTCAATTTTTTTTCTGTCAGAAATATCCCTATGGCTTAACTTCCCAGAGAGGTAAAGAAATGCCCTGAAGAGGTCTGTTGACACCATGTAACTTAACTATTAATTTTATTCTGATGTGAATCATTCTTTTCAGGAACTTCTCCAGGATCATAAGAAAAAGCCCACTAGCTAATTTAGATTAAACATACCAATACCTTTAGTCAAGTTGGATTCTACCCAATACTAAGCCAAGAGTCTGAATAAAAATATATTCCTTTACTTCTCATAAAGCAGTGACAAACTCAAGGTCTGAAGATTTTTCAAGCCAAAAAATATCACCCTCTTCCCCACCATCTAAAAATGGTCTGAAATCCACTGATTGCTAAACTAAATTTCTAAGTCACAAAAGTAACTAAACTCACTCATTAATTCCTGTATTTCTACCTGATTCGTTTTGCTGTTGTTTAATTAACAACATTCATGAACAGAAATCTAAGCATTAAGAATGTGTAATGAGGAAGTGAGTCTGATGTATATTACTATGCAACAGGTAATGTTAGCTGGAGAGGAAATCATAGCACCACCAATCTTTGTAAACATATGTCAATGGAGAGATCAGTTGGCTTCAGGGTTCAGAGCTAAACTTTGTTTTTTGACAAGAACTCTGATGGCATGTGGAGCCCTGAAGCAGAGAAGAGAGCCAGGTGTGACTCTGTATGTCCAAATATAAAGTATCCCTTAACCACCCTTATCTGCAGGAGACTGTCCTTGCATTGATTGCTCTGAGAACATGAGGTTTCAATATCACTCTTTAGGTACCACTCACGCCACTTTTCTTCCAGTACAGGTTCTCTTACCTGCTAATTCATGCCCTCCTGTGTTTTTTAAAACAGTGCAGCCAGCCAAGCAAATAAATTTGTTACAGACAGGAACAGCTGCTCAGCAGGTGCTTTTCTGCTGAATGTTATCATATTCTTTTTTTTATTATTATTATTATTATTATTTTTTAAGTAAGAAAACAAATTTTCAGTATATCCTTTTTTTTACAGTCCAGGAACAAGGGCATACTCTTGTTCTACATTAAGTCAATGAAAGAAATCCAGTGTCAACGCTCATGAAGAAAATATGATGTAAAAAGAAAAACAAGCATTCCTAATTGCTCAATATTGGTATTATTCTGGAAGACTGTGTGGCAAAGCACTGCTGAAAACTGTTTGTGGTGTCACCTATTCCTTTAAGTAGTACAGTTTTCTTATGGGGAGCTGATTTAATGGCAATATCAGTTCAAATCATAGGGTGGTTCTTTAATAGCTAGTAATTTTCAAGGACAGCCTTTAGACCTTGCAGCAAATAAACAAATTCCATCTACAAAACTTTTTTCCTCTACTATATAACCTCAAACAAGTCAAATTTTCAAGGTTCTGCTATTTGTATGAAAATAGGTCTTTCTGAGCCCAGCAAAAGGAACAAATGGCAAAGTTTTAGTAAGATTTTAAATTCAAAAAGAAGTATGAAATCATTAAAAAAGTGTGTTAATGCCTCAAACACTGTCATATATGCATTAGATGTAAAAATGCCATTTATTTAAAAGCCTGACACTCTGAAAGAGAAAAAAAAAGTGTAAGGAAACCTATGATAGGTAACAGTAAGGGCCCAGCAATGCAAGTTCACAGGTGCGGCTCATAAATTTTCAACCAGGTGGAATCATTTTATTTCAGGCACAGAGTAGCTGTTGGTTGTTTACTTGCAAATATAACTAAGGTGGATTTCAAAGTAAAGTTAGTTGAGACAGGTTTGTGCTCATGCAGAGAACAGAATTTTACAGTGGACATTTGACAGTTACTTTTCCTCAACAGAAGCCAATCATTTTTACAGTGATCTAGCATTCAAACAATTTGGTAATCTCCTAATAATCCCTCCAGCAAATTGCTGTGCAACCAATCTGTGCCTCTGTACTTTAGACACAACCTTTTCCCTAGGATTTTATACTTCAGTGAAGAGCATGCACCTTGTGTGGGGCACGGGGGCAAACTCCACTCAGCACAAACCTTCCACAGCTTGTTTCTGTTGGTTTTACAGTGCAACAGTATTTAACCAAATGATAGAGCACACTTACTGGGCTTTACTCTAGTTTTCTTCTCACGAGTCTCAGATTATTATAAATCCCATAACCCACATTAGATTACAGTAAAATAGCTCACCATCAACATACTCTGCTGCTCTAAAGTGCTGCTCATATCCTCACCTCAGTAATCCCAGTTATTAAAGTGCTGTAACCTAAATTCTGCTCAAGCCAAATCTCACCTCAAAAGGAAGAGTACAAGAAAAAGAGTCTCTCTTTTCTACTTCTAAATGCATTGTGCTCAAGATGAAGAGTTAAGGTCACTGTTTCTTAAAAGATTATTTTTATGAAATTCGTGCTTATTCACTCCTAGATGCAAAAGCTTTTAGTGAAAGAAAAAAAAATCCAAACAATTCATCCAAAACCCATCCAAATACTACAGAAGGAGAGAGCTTAGGTGACTTGTATTATAGCTTTGAAAGGATTTTTTAGGTTTTGCAATATTTCAGCTGCACTAAGTACCCTGCAAGCCCTAATGCCAACCCATTTGTAGGCACAGCAGCTCCAGGGGGCTCCTCACAGACAGTGCAGGCTCAAGCCAGGATGAGCTCCAGAGTAAAGAGAGGAAGCACACATGTGCCCCAAAACAAACCTCACAGAGAAACTTTCAGCTGCTATTTCCTTTATTTGCCTTTCTTCAACACAGGACAGTCTTCCCCCAGCTACAGTGCATGAGCTACACACTCTTCAATCCACCTCTACCTCCTGGTCTAACGAAGTAGTTTTTTTCTGAATTCTCCTAAAAGAATTGGGAAGATGGCAAGATTGCTGCAAGTTTTTCAGAGGCATACTCTAGAACATTGCCTTGAAAATCATATCTGAAAATATGTTGGACTGTAACTCATTCACAACAAGGAAATGAATTTTTTTTTCTATCAAAGAACAAGTAAAGTTTCTTACGTCCAGATTAATTGTATCTACTAAATTTAATTTTTCAGACAGAGGATGAGAAGATCAGCTACTTGGGAATTCTGTATCTGTAAAGATACAAGTCAAAACCAAAAAAAAACCCTTTAGGCAAATATATAATATCAAGACTAAAACACAGATACAAATAAAGTAATAAATCAAAACAAAAAAAAAAGAAGGGAAAGAAATTTAATCTCTACTTAATATCTCAGCTGATTCTGAGGAGTGTTTTATCTATTTGACTAGAGAAGTATCCAACTGAAATGTTTAAGAGTTTAAATGATGAAAAACTTATTTTGCTATTAAACAGAAGCTCTGCTTGTTGAGAGTCACAAAAATAGCAACTTCTTACCTCAGGTTTATATACCTTTTGCTATAATGCTAACATTATGGCAAAAAAAGGAAAAAGGACAATTAGAAAATAGTCTCACTCCTCCTAATGTATTCTGGGATTTCATTCTTTTCACTTGCATCAATAAAATCTAAGTTCCACTTTACAAGAAGGCATTCTAATATCATTGTATTGTTACTGTTTGGAAGATTAAAGTTCTTTTTATTGCTAAAGGAATTCAAAGAATCCAGCCATAAGCAGTCTTTTAAATTAAGGTTATTTCTTCAAATAGAGCTCAAACAGAAATAAAAATATTCCAATTTTATATGCTTATAGAAAGTGAAATTATTTTTTGAGCTTTTCAGTTTTTAGCTATAATCAGGTTTGATTTATGCAGAAAAATGTTTCATTTTGAAAAAAAAAAGAAAATAATCTTAAGAAATAGTTGTTCAACTGAGATGTGCTTTGGGGTTTATCCCTATATTTTTTAATTTTTTTGTTTTAAATGTGATAGCTAAGAAATCAAGACAACATTCTTGATTACCTAATACAATGATCAGTGAAAAAAACCAGAAAGCAATTATTTACAAGTAACTGTCAAGTCCACTTGTGGTTAGGCACCAAGAATTTAATTTTATTGACAAAAAGAGATGCTTTCTATGTTTAGGTCTCCTGTTACCAGAGTGAACACAACAGCCCCTGAGACTTGCTAACCTGCTTAGAGGGCAGTGCTAATAACAAAAAGGTTATGGGTTCAATTCCCATATGGAATTCACTTAAAAATTGGACTTGATGATCCTTGTAGGTCCCTCTGAACACAAAATATTCTGTGGCCTGTGATTTAATACTAGGCTGGCACATGTTTTTGCAGTCCTGAATAGTAAGTATGGCGTTTACTCAAAGCTGAATTTCCATACCAAGAAAAAAAAAAAAGACAAAAAAGAAAAAAGTAGTTGAGTTGTCCTTACAGATGGACAGTCTCATTCAGGGTGCCTGAAATCCCACTAGGCTATACAGCAACCCTGGTCATGTGCTTGCAATACAGAACTACAGCCCAAGAAAGCATACCAAAGAAAGAACAATGAACATACAGACAAAACTCACACATAATGCAAATATGAATTTCCAACTGAAAGTGTTTAAGCCTTCTCTTCCTTTACCTCTACTTTGAGCCATGTCATTCCAATAATTTGTGAAATTATTTGCTTTAAAATAATTAAAAACTCGTGTTTGAGGCTTTCACATGCTGATGTGAAACACAGCAGCCATCACAGCAGTGACCCAGCTGCCCACATGCCTTGTGGATGTGCAGCAAATTCGATTTACACCGAACACTTGCAGCCCCCAGCTGTACAACAATCTGCACCTTTGGGCTCTCTGGCAATATCTAACATTCAGATCATTTCGCTTCCAAAGGGCACTTGGAGAGAACACATTTGAAATGCCAAGAAGTCACTTTGTTATGAGAATGGCTCAGAAGTTCTTCCAGTGCATCAAGCCCAGCTGCCTAAGGACCCCATCAAGAGCCAGATGTCAGAGAATATCTTTCAGGAACTTGCCATTTGCATCTTGTGATAGCTATCCAAGAAGGAAAAAAAGGTGCATGAACCATCTGATAGGACAGGATGGCTGGCAAGCCCTGCAGAGTTGTATCCTGATCAAAAGACTTCCAAGACTGAAATAAGAGATTAAAATTAATGGATAACTAATGATGGACAGCATATTTGTACCTAAACATATATTAGCAAGTAAAATATGTGTTTGTTTTGTTGTTTTTGTTTATTTAGTCTTACCAATCAGTTACATATTTTTGCAATAATGTAAACCTAACTTACTTATTACCACGGCTTAACTCTGGGACATTTTAATCAGCTGGAATGGTAAATTCCATGGGAGTGATTTATTTTTTCTTTGCATTAGTTTTGTGTTTGAATATACAAATTAACAGGGTTTTTTTCTTTCACTCAATGTGGGGATCTGTACTGTGAACAAGATCAGTATTTGGTTTAGAAGCAGGTAACAGGTAGTGAAATGGACAGATTAACAACTGATTTTGAAAGTTCTAGGCAACTGTTCAACTATCAGAAATAACACTTATAACTGTGTAGATATATTTAAAAAGAGACTTCTTAAACTATACTGTCTTCAGCTTTTGCACACTTAATAAAATTTGTTGAAACCTAATAAAGCATGTACTCTTTCTAGGGAACTGTAACTGAATTCTACAGTCCATAGATCCAAAATAAGCAGTTTGTGTAACCTTACTTTAAATTCATTATCAGTAGAAGAATGTTGCCTTGGGGGAATTTGTCTTGTTACAAGTTCCTAGAGATATACACAGAGCTCAGATGAAGAGACAGTCCACAACCCATGCTCTGTCCTTGAACCAGCATTTCCATCAATATTTTACTACTCATTTCTAAAACAATCAGATAACTTTCCCTTTGAATTGTGACTTCAAAGCACTCCAAGTTTTGGATCTAAAAATGTCTTCTGATTACATACTTAATCTAATAAAAGTAGTGTACAAGATTATTTAAAAAGTCTTTTCCTACAAAGGAAAATTTCTTTGGAATCCTTCTGTAACCCTGGGATCATCATTAAATACTGGCAGCTTCTTCTCACTAGATCTCAGTTCTCCAAGACATTTCTCGACTCCAGAAATTTTTTGATAGCTCTTTTAATGATCCTTTTTTCAGCAACTAGGAGCACCTGAACTGCTGCATCAGTGCCACAGCAGTTCAGAAGCTAAACATGTTTAAGAGGTGTGTTAGAAACTCCTCTGTCACAGACTGTTTTATTATTTATATTTTTGACTTTTGTACTTGAATGGGACTTTTCACAGGGATTTTGAAAGAAAGCAAAGATGGAAGCAGAGGCACATAAACATCATAAAAGTGCTGGAGATGGTTTGCAAACAGCAATCTCAAAACAAGGAAAAACTAAACATCCTGCTTTTATCCCCAGACTGTTTTCACTGTCAGGTGCCCTCAAAAGGCCAAGAAGTGTCTTGTAACACAGACATGTCAAGAAGATCAACCACCATCAACCCTAACAGAACAACAGCAGGGCTGAGCCTTCCTGTGCCTTAAGTGGGGAGGAGAAAGGACACGGGATTTGGACATATTGCAAAAAGTTGCCCTAACTGCCATGGAGAGAGAAATGAGCTAACATATTACCTGTGTTCTAATTTATCTTTTCAGTGTATATGCCAGTTATTCACTTCTGCACGTGTCCCTTATAAAGTATGACAAAGGACATAAACCTGGGGATGAGGCACACTGTAAATTGTGAAATATTCATGTGAAAGGCTGCAGAGAAAAACCCTGGGAATCAGTGTTGATATAAGCATAGGAAAGAGAAAAGCAAGCCTGAGAATTAATAAGTTTATTCAGAGATATTTACAGATTAATAATGTTTTATAACACTTGAACAGAGAACTAGATGTGCTATTTGCTTTCACAGACATTTTTAAAAAATGAAGAAAGAAAAAAGAAAAAAACCAACCTTCCTAAGAAAATTAATAATAAAGGCAAGAGAATATAGTCTGAGTTATAGGGAATTCATCTGCTTCCTCAGATGATAATATGAAAAATCTTGACAAGATATTTAAATTTGCACGAGTCCTCATATATTCACAGAAAAAATGAGATGTAGGAATTAGCATACCTTGCCAAGGAAAGGCTCTTGAATAAAAGCAAAACACTGAAGTGGACCAGAAAGAACTACTAGGTGCCACTAAAATGGCTAAGGAGACTTTCTGAAAAACGTTATAAAAATCAGATGAGTCAGTCTGGTGAAAGAACTTGCTGAAGAATCAGAAAACAGTAGAAAGCTGTGAGAAAGCCAAGCACCTAGCTGACTTTTTTTTTTTTTTTTGAGAGCCTTCTCACATTTCTCTTCCTGTTTCAGTCCATTTCATCCATTGCATGCAAATAAATCTCTTATAAGAAATAAAAACAACTCTTTCCAACCACATCTAGTGTAAGAAGCAAGGTAAACGCTGTGCAAAAATGCTTGCTGTTCACATTTATCTCCAGTACTAATTTCAGGAAAAAAAATCAACATCCAAACACTGACATTTTTAACAAATTTTTTGAATTAATACACTTCAAGAACACCAGAAGTACATGTGAGAAATTTTGTTTTGACGTAAGCAAGTCCACTTCTGATATCAATGGACCCAGTGCTTTGCATCTAAAGCACTTAACAAAAAGATACTAGTAACTAGTAAAAAGTTTCTAGTATTAACTGAAAATAGATATATTGTTATTGATAACTTGTTAGTGTCAGTGGATACTATTTCTGTGATTAATTTTATATAAATTAATTGATTTTTAATTCCTTGCATCAGATTTTCAATCCATTTCAAATAACGCAGAAATAAAGATTTATTCCCCTTGTGCCTGAACACCTCATATTAAATCTGGCTTTGTTCCACAGCACTGTGCATATCAAAGAGCATGTTGGAAAAATACTATCTTTATTTTCTAGAGATTCTGCAGACCTGAAATGCCTGCTCTGTTACAGACACACAGTGCACCATTTGGTCTCATTCCACTTCTCCAGCATGGAGAACATGACTACAGGTAGCATTTTCCATTTTTCACAGGATATCAGTATCAGTGGAACTTTGCAGGATAAAGGCATGACTGCCACTCTCCTTCTGAAGTGAGATCAACAGGTGAATATAAACAAGTCATGGGAAACTACTGAAATGCCTGAGAAATACACGGGCAAGCGCTGACAGAGCTTGCCTTCACACCCAGCCTGTGCCCCACAGCAGCAGCCATAAACTGTTTTTCTCTCTCACATTTCATACAGCTCTCTCACTCAGCACCCTCAGAGCTCCCTGTTTGATGTCGACTTTTGCTGAGCACCTGACTGTGCAAACTGTGAGATGCTCATTTCTGGGCTAGAAATGCCTTAGGCTGGTATTTTTAACCTCCTGCTTTCACTTCCATGTGTTGCCCTATTCTCCTCCATGCTGGCTGTACTGATGTGATGTATGCAGTGATAAAGGTGGTAGGAACTCCTTGTAACATGGGCTGGAAAATTTGAACTGAAACAAACAAAAGAGTTTTGCCTCTTCTTGGTGCATATTTATATTTATGGGTAATCCAGTAATCCACAGATCTGTTACTAATGACTATGAAAATCCAGCCTGAGATACTGAACTTAGAAAGACGTCTATGTAATAATGGATTCTTTTTTCACCTTATAATTGGTGGTACATAAGATATTAACATTTTTTATGAGCACTACAAAGCTTCAAGGGGTTGAATCGACTTTTACTTTTGCTGGTAGTGTTCCATGTCTGAAAACAGTTTTCTGTCAGTTTTGGTTAACAGCAGCATTAGTATTAAATGGCTGCAGCAGAGTTACTCACAATTACAGTTTTGTATGCAGAGAAATAAGTTCACAGCATTTAACCAGTTTTTAACTTCACACACTCAATTCTAGACTTAATTGCAAAATGCTTATTAATGAGGCTTTAAAATTTGTAACTTACATCATTTTTGTCAAAAGGAGGTTACAACCAGCAAGCAATGTCTCTGAATGCCTACAGAAAAATTTGAACTTTGGTTTATGATATAAACATTAGACCATCTCTTGGTAATTTCCTTTCCTCCTTTTTCTACCTCTCACAAGAAATGAAGACGAATCAGTTTTCTGATCTGTTTCAGCACACAGCTGCCTAAACAGCTTTATAGTAACACAGGGAGTGGTGACAGACACAAAATACCAGACTTCAGCACAGCTGAATACCCATACTGTGAAACCCAAGACGAACACCGCTTTGAAGGTGATGATGTTGCTGAGACCACAGACTATCCTTGCCTTTGCATGACATTACTGGAGACGAATTAATTATTTAGGGTTCTTAAAGTTCACCTCAGCAGGAACTGAAACTGCACAATTAGGAAATAAAGCAGAACCTGGTCACTCAGAAGAGCTGCCCCTTTTTTATGAACAGTTATAAACTATTGTTAATAACACATATTGACCCTGCAGAATTATGATATCCTCATAAGATGATCCTAGGAAGTAGATAACAATTGCCTAATTATTGTTTGTGATTAAATACAGAAGAGAATCCATTAAAGAGTCATAGGTTGAGCTAGAAGCAACACCAGTTGGAAGATAACTCTATACTCATAAGCTATATATAGATTTCACCAGGATTATTTAACAACTGACCTTACACGGGCTTCACCAGGAAAACTTCTACAACATGTGTAATACACAATTTTACAAATGGGAAAATAATTTATGAATTATGATTTTTGATAATTTAGATTGATGACTTGCAGTCTAATGTAAACCAACTTTTCCTTTCAAACGAGGAAAATGTCAAATTTCTTCTTTACATTAACAAACAATACCAACTCTTATGACTTTGCCACATTGCAAACCACTTTTTGAACCAAATTGTGAAACACTGCATTTGATGCAGTGTTATTTTGAAATTTAGAAAGAGAGTATGTGAAGGCCATCATGAACATTTATTCTGAAAATTTACATGGAATATTTCTCAAGTAACTAGTGAATCTGCTTTTTCATGTCTTCAGCTGAACACTCAAATAATTTTTAGTGGTCACTTAATGTCAGTCATGGGGCCAGTGACTCGTAATAGCTTGATTCAAACAGTGAATGCCATATGCATGCACAAAGAAAAGAAATAGTCATTTTGAGAAGAGTTTTGAAAGCTTTTCTTTCAGTTTCATTCACATGGATGACGAGTAGGCTTGACAGGTAAAAGGGGACAAAAGCTCACCTACTATGTTTGATACTAATCTAACAGAACAATCTTATTTGAAAATAACATTATAAACACCTATAATTATGCTAGATTGTTGTGTTAAAAGATAAATTGTTGTGTCTTATTATTGCCAGATTGATTGCATGCATCATTTTCTTGTGGAAAAACATTACAAGGATGCTAGGAATCACATTAAAGTCTTTATATCACTTTAAATTGCATTGTCATTGTCTTTGTCCCTCTCATCCATTAAAAAAGATGGGAAGGTAACAAAGTTTCTACAGTAGTAATTCCATACTATAAACTTCTTCCTATATAAACATCTTCTTCCATACTATAAACGTCTTCTCCCAAGATGTGCTTTAATGGCTGACTGGGAAACTTCTAGTCACACAGTCACAGGATCATTTATGTTGGAAAAGACCTCTAAGGTCCCTGAGCCCAGCCTTTGACCCACCCCCATCTTTGTCACCACATCATGGCACTACCACATATCCACGTCCAGTCATTCCCAGTGACTGTAATTCCATGGACAGTCTGTTTCAATGTTTAACAACCTCTTCCATGATGAAATTCCTTCTGCTGTCCAGCCTGAACCTCCCCTGGCACAGTTTGAGCTGTGCCATCTCAGCCTGTCCCTGGATGCCTGGGAGAAGGGGCCAACCCCACCTGGCCCCACCCTCTTTACAGGTAGTTGTTGAGAGTGGTAGGGTCACCCTGAGACTCCTTTTCTCCAGTCTAAACAACCCCAGCTCCCTCAAAATATGGACTGAAGTCCATATTTGAACCTAGCACGACTGTTACGTAAGCCAGAATAAATCAGAGCAAGTCAGAAACTTGGTTTAAGAGTTGAGTTGGTTCTTGGCTGCTTCTGAGCACGGATGGAAAAGTGGATGTGCAGGGAAAGTACTTATGTACCCCCCTGAGTGTTCCAACAAATCTCCTATATGCCTCTAAAATAGGCTTTTTAAAACATCCTGGCTTGGGCAATATTTTTGCAAGCAAGTAGTTGTCATAGCAAATTGGATTTATCAAACTGTACCAGATACAAGTACTTACTAATGAAGTATTACCTTCAGAATAGCAAATTTATTAGGACACATTACCTAAGAAAGAGAATGCATTTTAAATGCTTATTTTTAATAACTTGTAACTGTTAAAAAAAAATGCAGCTCAGTAACTTCCTCTTGTTCTATATGAAAATCTAATTAAGTACTTCATTGATTATAGCTGCATTCAGTGATCATCCTAACCCCCCCTTCTTGTTCAAGCTGTGAAGTGCAATATTTATTACAAACATAACTCACACATAATTGTACACTACACAATGTGCTGGTAAGAGAATGTTAGATCATAGAAATGTTTTGTTATAAGAAATCTATTCTCACTTCCAATTTCCAATGCATTTAAAAAAAAGTATACATGAAAATCTAACATGTTTACAATTAACTTCACTGCCTTCTTTAAGGTTTTGCAAAATGAAACACTAATTTGAAAACTTGGTAAATTAACATGGATCATTAAAACAATCTCCTGAATTCCTCAAATTGAAAAGTCTTTATTAACAGCTATTTTGCACTTGAATTAAATTAAAACTTGGGCATTCAGAGTTGCTGGCAACTTCTGTGTTGGCAAAATTACACAAGCGGAAAGTGGATTAAAAGCAAGACAAAAAAGGCACTGAGAATTGCTTAGGTTTCTGACAGAGAACAACATTTAGTCACATAGCTACATCCCAGCAAAATCCTTTGAGCCTTTTGTTGGAGCAAGATACATATTTCTGACAAACAAAATAAAATCTTCTCCATTAAACATTAGTGTGTCAGCCATGCTTAGCAAAAAACCTTTGACTGTGGCTACGTTAGTGAACTTTAAGTTGCACCATGCATCATTTCAATTAGATAAAATTTTGGAGAATAGCTAAGCCTTTTTTCCTTTTTTTTTTTTTTTTGTCTTTGCAATCTTGACTGTTATGTGCCAACAGAGGATAATAGGATTCTCTGTAAGGAAGAAAACAAAAACTCAAACCAAACTGAATAGTTCAGTTTCAGTTTGCTAGCAGGAGGGTGTGGAGACAGAGGGCATGGAGCAAGAGGTGACAAAAAAGAATTCCTTAAAACTAGACAGACAATGGAATTCTCATATTTAATAGAATTTTAAAAACACCTTATTATTTATACATTTCTCTATAGGTAAAGAATTTACCAACTCTATTCTTCACACTTATCTCTTTCCATGTTGTGATGGTTATATTTCAAGCTCTCAATGCTGCTTCTATATTTCTTCATGTGTAATTGTACTTCAAGGGTACATATCTCTGACAACATGCAAATTCCTATTTGTAATGACACCACTACAAAAATATGAAGAATTTCTCAACAGTAATCTCAACAAAGCCAGCAAAAGAGAATTGTGCAAAAGTCACTGCTATTCAAAATGGTCCCAAGGACCAATTTTCCATTTTGTTAGAGCAGGGAAAATCCTGAAGCTGTAAAACCATGACTCAAAAGCATAATTCTTCACCTTGATGTTGCTTTGCCAACATTCCCTAAACTCCTAAAGAAGGGCCCTGATTAATCACCCCTGGGCTGCCACAAGACCCTCTGTGACTCCCCAGGGCTCTGGTTTGGTTGCACAACAGGAAAACCAGACGAGATCAGAGGAGATGAGTTTTGGGAATGGCTGCAAAATTCAATTATATATTTGAAGATACACTATATACTTGAGATACCCTGACAACAGCATGTGAGATCCCCCTTTTGCTAGGACATACACTGTGCTCTTAACCCAGCTCTGGACTGCAGTATTTCTTTGAAACGACAGTTCTTTCTTTCTTTTTGAACTTTAGATGAACCAAAGCAGAGAATTCATATATTTCATATCTCTTCTGAAAAGTACACACATAGGAAGTAAGAAACCATAAAAGTTGCAGTATAAATCTATTTACTTTTTGATCTCTTTACATCAGTAACACCTCATTGTCACACCCACTACTGGCTATACTGAATTAACAGGAAGGGCCCTGCAGTATATTTTGTATACTTAACACCTAACAGCCAGATACCACATAGACTCTTACATATTAAAATAAAATGTTCACTCAGAAGGCAAAAAAATGGAATATAAATTCCTATCAACTTCAGGGAAGTCAGTAAGTTTACATCATCTCAAGAGTTCAAAGACAAGAGTCTGGAGTCCTGCCTGGCATCTTTTTGAGACTGAAATTTGCTCTGGCTAATGTCAGACCAATGTAAATTCTGCAGAAGCCCACTGAATATGTGTGTATATATATATATGTATATATATTCATATATATATATATATATATCAATCTAACATAAGCTGGACCCTATTTCAGGATCTTCTCACACTGCCTATAGAGACACAAGTGAAAATACTAACAGGTTTGCAACATAAATGAAGGGCCTTTAGAAATATCATAATTTATCATGTCATATCTAAATGTCACCTTTAGTTCATAGAAATGTCACCTAATTAGTTCATATAAATGCTTTTTCTGAAATTACATCAGCCTTAAAATTTCAGAAAGGTCAGAACTGATAAGCAGCACATGTATTCTCTCTGCCCCTGCTTAGAGTTATTCTGCAAAATACCTGACAGAGAATTTGGTCTTTGGCAAGTAATGTAAATAAGATAACCCTGAGACAATTTTTAACATAGATGCATGTTCCAGACAGCAGCAAGATGCACATTATGCCAACTAAATTTTTGAAAAGTAAAAAGCACCAAGTTCATACTCCATATGCAGTCTCCTACTTACTCAGTAACCTTCTCATCAGAAAAGAGAAAAAATAAAAATGTTGTCACAGCTTTTACATAGATCCTTCCTTTAAAAATTCTTTCTTTTCTAAATACATAGCTTTTTTTTTTTTTCAAAAAAAGCCAAATCATAGCCTCATCATAGGAGCAAATGATTTGCTGAATTTTATCTGCCTTGTCAAGTCCTTTTATTTACATTTAATATGTTTAAGCACTGCAGGATTTATTTTTTTGCATTTTAAATCTGGAGCCTGAAAATATGCCCAGTGTGGAGGTGTAGCCCAATAACACATCCTTAGGAAGTGCTGATAATCAGGCCAACAAATATTTCTAATCCTACATATATTATATCAAAACTCCAATAAGAGGTTTTTTACTCTTCAATCCTTCATATATCAAAATTTAGAGGGCTTTTTGTTTCCAAGTAGACATAGACTACTTGGAAAAGACTGATTACAATTTTTATTTCTCTTACAACAAGGCTTGAAATAATTACTCCCATAAGTGGTTTTCACATTAAATAACTCTAAAACTTCAAGCCAATGACAATGAATAAAGAGAAAACTAGATCATTTAAGATTTCAAATTGTCTCATAATTTTTTGTTGGCTTCCAGAAAATACTATACTGAAGCCCAAGAAATAAAGACTGAGAATCTTACAAATTTTTATAATTTCAGAATACTTCCAAAGGAAAAGGCTTCATAATGGGACATTCTTAATATTAACATGAAATTAATTAATCAATAAAATATTACATAAGAGCTCTTTTGTTTTTCATACCAAAATAAATTCTGAACTCATTCATGGATGACTAGAAGAGCTGGAGACAGAAAAAAGGTAATTCTCCTTTCGGCTACATTGGCATAAAAGAAAATATTGTGGAGCATTATTAAAAAAAATGCTCCGAAACAAAAGAAAAGAAAGCCCAGATTAATACTAATGTTTGTTGGGTTCAGATTTCTCTTTTGTCAGTTTTGTTATTTCAATCTTTATTTCATATGCTGATAACCACCCAGAAACTCTGCAAATGTGCTGCATATGACATTGGACATATTTCAGACCAGAATTAAAGAATGCAGATACAAGTGTTTTCTCCTCCATCACTAAGTGGAAAGACTCAATGTCACAAGTGAAACATTTTGAGAAAGACATTACAGTGAATTAAAACACAGAAAATATACAGAATCTACAAAGTACTTATAATTTTGCCTTCTTTTCACCACTTATGTCTACTTTGCATACAACAAAATGGCTTTGCAACGTCAAGAAGATGAGGAGATTTGCCCCAGAGGTGCACTACTGAACTAAACTAAAACTCTCAGTAGTTCAACTGCCAGTGAAAGGTCACAGTTTGCTTCTGTCGACCACCTTCCTCCTACAACTATTCTTCTGTATGAAAATGTAAACAAGCTATCTGTATCTATAGCGACTATAGGCAGTTACTGTAATAGACTGTGTGGCATTTAATATTTGCTTTCAACTCTGCTGAACTGCAGAGTCAAAATTCTTGCTATTATGTGACTATAAGAATATAGTTTATATTTGTATAAGTATGTAGTTCCTATCTGTGTAAATGACCACTGAAATCTACTTTAGAAACAGGAAAAGACCAATACCCACTTCAACAGAAGACAGCTGAAACAGGATTTCCTTTTTGGCAAGACAGCAATTTACGTTTTAAGTCTTCTTTACTTCTTTCTAAAACTTGGAATCAAATGTGAAGAAAATGATTTTAAACTAAAAAGCCAGCAGCTCCATGTCTTTCTTTTAGTGGTGTGCATTCTTGGAGCGTTGAACAATGGTTATGCACCTAGGCAGGGACACCTTCCACAAGACCAGGCTGCTCAGAGGTCCATCCCACCTGGCCTGGAGCACTTCCAAGGATGATGCATCCACAACTTCTCTGGGCAACCTGTTCAATGCCTCATCATCCTCATGGTAAAGAGATTCTGTCTTAACTATTATCTAAACCTATGCTCTTCTAGTTTGAAGCCATTCCCCATGTATTGTCATTATACCCCCTTGCTAAAAGTCTTTCTCTCATAGGCTCCCCCCAGGTACTGGAAAATTTAGATTATGATACCCCAAAGCCTTCTCTCTTCCAGGCTGAACAATCCCAATTGTGTCAGACTTTCCTCACAGGAGAGGTGCTTCTCCTCTTTAATCAATTTAGTGGCCCTCCTCTGGACTCACCCTGACAGGCTGCTGTCCTTCCTGTGCTGGGGATGCCAGGGCTGGACACAGCACCCCAGGAGGGGTGTCCCCTGGAGGATCACCTCTCCTTGCATGCTGGCCATGCTCCTCTCAATGCAGCCCAGGACACGGCTGGTGCTCTGGGATGTAAGCACACATTGCAGACTTACATCCATCCTCAGCATCCATTTTGCAAGAGGCAAGACCCACTTTTTGTAAGAGCAAACAAACTATCTCTGGAGTCCCAAGAAAGGGGCTGTAAAGCCAGGCCAGTGCCTCAGTCAGGACACGAATGCTTAACATGTTCCATATAGAAAAAGAGGTTGAACCTGATAAACATACGTTTAAATCTCTGTTCTTTTTTTCTCCTGCTCGTGCAGCAATTCATTCCTATTCCCGTATTTTTCTCTCCTGTTCTTCTTGTCTTCTGCTTAAATTGTGTAGACAAGCTTGACAAGCTTAACAGAACTCTGAAGTGATGTAATTGCTGTGATAGGCCAAAATGCAGTCAGCAGCCTTGCTTCAGGCCAGGGAGTCCAGTTACTGTAATACTGCTCACCATATTTCACTCATCTGTTAGAAAAGCAAACTTTGAAGTCAGACCTCTCCATTCCATCCTCTCATCCTTTCACATGTTCTTCCAAATGATAAGGACATTTGGGAAAATCATTTAGAAGAGCTGTTACAGACACTAAAAGGAAAATAAGCTCATATGAACATTGTCTCTCTTTGAGAGAAAATGAATTCTAATAAAATTACTAGAGATAAATAAGGAAAGGAAAATTTTAACTTTTGAATGTCAAGAATATATTTCTAATGTTTTTCTTTTCTATTCTCATATGCCATTCAGATAAACAGGAGGTAGCTGCTTATAAAGATGGCCAATTCCCATATGCAATCAAACCACCTTCATGATGTGAGTTCTCATATAAAAAGATGATTCTAAGACAAAACTAAACCATCTAGCTCCATACAACTTTTTTCAATGGGCCCTGAGAGGACCTCAGTGTGACTGATTAGCAAATGGGACAGGTTAAAAAGCCTAGCCTATTCTTTAAGATGAGACCCAAGTCCTTACTTTTATTTTACAGACAACATAAACCCAAAATGCAAAACATACTTTGAATTTTTCCTTAACCCTCTTTTTAATAATCTCTTGTCACAGTGTCATTTCTTAATATAAAGGTAATAAATTATATATGTTTAGCAATGTAAATAATAATTATTAGAAGTATAAAGCTATAATATATATCCATGTTTTAAAAATATAAATCTTCTATTTATATATAAGGTACAACTAATATTAAGTAAAAATTAAGTAAAAATTAAAAGCATATTGGAAAAAGTTAATAGAAAGATCCATGTATTTATGGCAAATTGTTGCAGTTTCAAGTGTTTGCTAAAAATTTTCAGATGAAAATATGGGGATGTTTTTGGGTTTGTTTTAAGATTTATATGGATACAAGTAATGGCTACCACTGTGTGATTAATATAATGTTATAAAAAGATTTGGGGGTAAATAGTGCATGAAACAATTACCAGTTATTTACTACATATCTGAATATATTTTCTATAGAATATGTGAACGAATACATATATCTAAATTCTAATACGATTTTACAATTTCTTTAAGTTCAAGCTTTACATGAATTCACTGTTTATTTAAAAAACAAACAAACAAACAAACAAATAAAACCAGAAAGAAAAAATCACCTAACAAGTTCTCTGTAAAAAGGCCGTGGAAATGCTCACGACAGAAGCAAGAAGTCATATCAGGATCAAACGTAAGGAAAAGTGAAGGAACCCCTTTGCAGTGCAGAGCAGCATTGCTGCAAATGAGAAAATACACCTCTGCAGTCACAGGGACTGGTGGAAACCAAGGGCTCTGTGACAACACTCACTACAAGCAGCAGATGCAACTTCAAAGGCCCTGGGAAATGTCTAGATAAGAGCAGTTGTTGTGGCAGAGCAATTCTGCTTGTCCTTTGCCCTTTGCTTGGCATAAATAACTTTGCAATCGAACAGGACAATCTGCTCTTTCTTCTGCCCTAGCCATCTGCCCTGCTCTTGCATCACCATGATAGGCACCTCAGCAACAATCAGTGAGCCAGGGGAATTTTATCAGTCAGCCATGGAGAACACCATAAAAAGCAAAAGAAATTTTCAAAAGGAATCTAATGAAAGGTTGAAGGAAAGAAACCCTGTGCATTGTTTTTTTTTTCTCTAAAGAAATACACAAGACGAAAATCACCAAGACAATTCATGTGAATTTTGCCCCAAAGTTATAAAAGTGAAGATTGGGAAAAAAATAACCTCAGGAATTCTCCAGGATAATGAGGTTTGAAATACTTTGTTTTACAAATATGTCATCATTCTCTTTACCTACTTTCAGACAGGTTTCTGTAATCTCATAATAATTTAATTGTATTTCTCTTTGCTTCTATTCAAGTACCTATTTGTTTTTCACTGTATATGCTGATTATACTGAATATTCCACAGTTGAAAGGTCCATTATTGAAAACAATCTTGATGTATTTTAAAGTAAATGTTTATGCTGACACAATGAAAGGCTTTTTCTCATCAACTGTATCCTTGCACTTAATAGAAATCACTGTTCTTCTAGTGAACAGACAATTTTTCAAATAAAAACAATCAAAATAGTCTATTTTTCATAAAAATACAGTATTATTTCCTTTCAGGGAAAAATTACTACACTGAGAATCATAGACTTTCAAAACATCTCAACAAAGTAATTTTCAGACACTAAAAATATAAAGCAATTTACTCACTACAGGTTATTTTTAAGAAATTAACAAGAAGCACTGAAAAGTAGTGAGCATATAGTCACATCTGATGATGTTTCAGTAAAGTGAATATTCTCTCAATATAGCAATGTGCTAAGTTACCAGTGGCATTGCCCCTGCTGCTGTACAGTGCAATATAAATACTCATAATGAAGGTGGCACCCCTTCCCCTGGCAGGTACAAATTACTACTAAGAAGCATCTTTTGGGTCTTGGAGGGCCAAAATCCTTGAAGCTCACAGCAAACTCACAGTCCTGCATTTGACTTTCTAAGCTGCAAAATACAGGGATGCTGACAATCATCCATTTATTATTCCACTGTATTTCCCTCTGGCCATTTGCTGTGGGGACAGATGGATGCTGTTCAATAGCTCTCTTACCTCTGTCATTACACCCATAGAACAGATTACGGGTACACAGTGCTAATGAGACCCTCAAAATATTAAATGTCAGTCACCCTTGGAAACACATGGCAAATTAAAACTA
Organism: Sitta europaea; assembly: GCA_013400255.1. NCBI lineage: Eukaryota > Metazoa > Chordata > Aves > Passeriformes > Sittidae > Sitta > Sitta europaea. The sequence goes on along the minus strand of VXBS01004086.1, from coordinate 266,859 downwards.
ATTTCATGTGTACACTACAGAATTACAAATTGATTTTGACATGACCAGAGTAAGATAAAAAGGCTGTAACAGAAAGCAGGAGGATCTGGACTTTATAATTAAATAAAATACAGATGTACATTAGAAAAAAATAACCAAGGTTGGTGACTCAGCTACATCTCGTGGGTACTATTACAATGAATGAAGGCAGCTCCTGGATCAGTACAAAGTCCTTAATCAGACATTCTCTCAAATCAAATTACAAGTCAGAACAATAGGGAGGCTCCTCAGTATAGCCTGTAGCCTGATGAATAACAATAGTACTACAGTGAGGTGTTTTGATCTCAGTACAGCCTTTCACATTTACCTTCTTCTCTTCTGCCCACCCCAAAGAAGTCCATAGGGCAAGTGCATCCTTCCACCTGCTGTCCTGAGAGACTCTTAAATCAGACATCACTGGAAATGTTCAGTCAGCTTTGGTGGAGCAATCTGATGTATTGAAAGATGACCCTGCACATGGCAGGGGGTTGGGCTAGGCAGTCTTTGAAGAGTCACTACAATCCAAAGCACTCTGTGGTTCCATGAGCTGTGGGAAATGCTGGGGCAGGTCACAAGGAAATGCTACCTATGCCCATGTGTCACCTGTGCTTACAAAGATCTGGCCTTTCATATGGCAGAAGGATCCACAGAGCCCATGAACAGAGCCAGTGAACTCTCTAATTAGCATCATCACCAAGTAGATGTTCTAGTACAATTGCAACAAAAGAGAAGGCAGAGACCTGCTTGACCGACCAAATGTGCTTGTGAACAGATTCTCCACTACCCCAGAATTGCACTGGTAGGACCCCACTGAAATGAGACCATACTAAAGAGAATAGGGACAAAGATGGTTATCTTCACCACTCAGCTAGCCTTGTCACCCTGTATTTCTTTTACAGAGCTACTCGTAGTTGATCTAAGATGAAAATTCTTTTTCATTAAGGCATCAGAAACATCTGAGTTGTAAGACTCATTTTGATAGTTTAATGGGACTTCTGTGGCTTGCATGCCCTATGCTATCACTGCTGGAAGAGCACTTCACTGGGAATGCACACCTATCAGCACTTTCAGACTGAGAGGTCTGGAAAAAACTGCTGCTCCTTCTGGAATATTTTAAGCCACTTCCTCAGCCCTTCTAGTCAAGAGCAAATCACTTTTCCTGAAATGACAAAAGTACTAATGATCTTGACATACACTAAATGAGGGCTTCTTGAAAGAAGAGAAAGTAGTAAAATATCAATTACTTCACAGATCATTCTTTAATGAGAGTTTTTTATACTATATAGTTTTGGTATCAAAGCAGGAACCATAGTATTTCTTTTCCTGGCAACACAGCTTGAAACAAGAAGACCTGAGATGAAATCATCACCTGCGTGAATCACCCTCAACTTTTTCAAGTTTTCCCTAAATTAGCCACAATGAAATTATCTACTAAAATGTTTCCTAAGACTTGCAAAATGTCGTGATGAAGTGCACACAACTAGATTTGAAATACTATCTGTCAGAAATTAACTTTTAGCATTCAAGTTGCATAGAGCTGGGAAGATGTAGTGGGACCATAGCAGTAAACATCCTATCTTCTTTAGTAATTGCTGCAAAAATCTAGTTTTCAAGTATTCATAATTACTCTCATTCAGCTGAACTTGTTTTAATTGAAACCTTCCCAGAAACCAAAAGACCACATGTCCTTGAGCAAATTAGGACAGGAGGTAAAATGACTCCGAGGTACTGGTGCATGAGAAGCTCAACATGACCTGGTAACATGCACTTGCAGCCCAGAAACCCAACTGCATCCTGGGCTGCATCAAAAGGAAGTGACCAGCAGGTCAAGGGAGGGATTCTACTGCTCTACTCTGCTCTCATGAGACCTCACCTTAGGTACTGTGTCCAGCTCTGGGATTCCTAACACAAGAGAGACTTTGACCTCCTGGAATGAGTCCAAAAGGAAGTCACACAGATGATCAGAGGGATTTTCTCCTATAAGAAAAAGCTGAGAGAGCTGGGATTGTTCAGCCTGAAGAAGTGAAAGCTCCATCAAGACCTTAGCCTTCCAGTGGCACTGGAAGCTCTACAAGAGAACTGGAGAGGGACATCTGACAGGAGCATAGAGTGACAGAACATGGGGAAATGGCTTTCAACAGAAAGAGAGGACTAGCTGATAGGAAGGTGTTCCTCACTGTGGGAGTGATGAGTCATGGGAACAGATTGCCCAGAAAAGTTGTGGAAGTCCCATCCCTAGGAAGTGTTCAAGGCCAGGCTGGATGGGGCTCTGAGCAGCCTGTAGGTGGTGTCCACACTCACAGCAGGAGGTGGAACTAGGAGATCTTTGAAGGGCCTTTCCAGCCACTGACATTCTATGATAATGCAGATCAAACCACAGAACTATGATTTTTCAGCTTCTTTTCAGCAACTTACAATCTCTCCCCTGAGGCATGAACATTTTCCTTTCCTTAATCTTAAGTTTCAAGGTTTTGTTTACACAGCTTATGATTTCAGAATGATGTAGTAAATTACCAGCCTTCTATTCCTTTTCTGCAGCATTGTCCAGAAGCCTACGCTCCCATTCAGAAGAGCACGTGCTACTGGCTGTCCTGACAAAGACCTCTGAAACAGATCCTAGGAGGGAATAATTCATTGAAAACATGACATGTTTCAAAGCCTAAGAGAAACATCTTTTAGAGATGAGCCCTGTCTGTTATAAACAAAAAACTCAGCCATGAAAATGGACAGTAAGCGATGGCCGTGGAGAAAAGCTTGGGTTTAATGAATTTTCAAAGGAAAAGAGACTCTTCCTTAGCCAGCACACATCATGCTGACTGGCTGAGAAGAGGCCATGCAGACTAACCTAAACAAGGCATAAGTCAGCATTTATGTCCCTGAGCTCAAAGCTTCCAATGCTTCAAACCAACTGCTTTGATTCCTGTTCTTCAAAGAGACTGCTTTGTTACATGTCTAAGGGAACATTCTCTACAGTGACAAATTCAATTATTCCTTACAAAATACATGTAAATAACTCAATCTAGGGATATTATATGAAAGAGGAGGGATTCCCCTACTCCATATTTCCATGATTCCAAGAGAGAAGCTCTTTTTAATGATAAACAATTTTTAAATCTCAGTTTAAATGTCTATTATACTTCAAAAATCTGCTTATCTGCATTACAGTACCTCTGTATCAGATAAAGCTTTTATCCCTTAATCCAAAAATTAGAAAAAGTTGGAGACAATAACCTTAACTTCCTAACCTCTTCAGAGAGATGCAGTTAACTTTCTTCTCAAAAAAACAAGACCCACTCAAATGAAAATGGTTTATAGTACCTATTAAAAGGCTGGTGATGGCATGCACCGGAAGCAACAGAAAGCTTTGTCTAGTACTACTTTACAAATATGACAACATTCCATAAGCATCAATTCCCACAAGCAGACCCTGAGAAAACTAATAGAGAATTTCTATTATGGTGCTAGCAAAAGTACAAGGCATATTAAAAATCACTGTCCAGGAGAGAGAGAGAGAAAACGTCTGTTTACAAACCCTGGTTGAAAAATCATCCTTCTTCCCTGAGATGCATAGGACCAGTCCTGATCTACAGCCCAGCCATCAGCACTTCCCTTCCTGATGCTCTGCTGCTTGGTGTGATGTGCTGGAAGTATCCAGGAGAGGGTAAGGCAGAGACAAAAGGAAGGTGGAGGGGTGTGCACGGGAAAGAGCTGAATGTAATTATGCATCCTTGCCCTCTTTTTTATGCAGGATGGAGAATTGCCCCAGTAATTCCTTACCAGGTCTCTGGTGAGATCTTGTAAGGAAAATGTGCCTAGAGAGCCTGTTGTCTCTTGCTGTTGTATCAAGTTCAATTCCATGAAAGAAAAACATAAGTTCAGTCTCAAGGCTTCAGCAAGGCTTGAAGAAATTAGGGCACATTGCTTCCAGTGACTGATTTTAAAACATGACACAGAACACTGGAAAACAAGAGCTATAATGAAAACGATAAAATGAGTGATACTAACCCACCTGCTTTTTGACCTGAAATGAGAGAGATGAGACTCAGTGACTGGGACTTGCCACTAAGCTCAATTTGGCATTGTGGGTAATTTTCCCAGATAAAATATTTTCACTATATAGGCACTCAAAATAGAACAAGCATCTAAGATAAAATAGCTAGCAAGATATAATCACCTGCCTTGGTAAACCTACTCTTCTAAGCTCAATTAAAAAAAAATAAAATTAAAAATTAAGGGGCAAAGTGGTTGGTTTGTTCATTTTCTCCTTAAAACAAAAAATAAAAAGCCAAAACCACCACCACCACCATTAAAAGAGCCCTGCTATCTCAGTGACAGCATTTAGCATAGACATGATGTGCAAGGTGCTTTCCTTCCAGACAAGTTGGACAATATGATGCTTCACAAGTATTCACACTAAGATTCACCAGCACCAAGTCCAAAAATCAAAATTAGTTACAACAGAGCATAAGGGGAGTCTAAAATGTTTCCTAGTGCGGGTAGGGAAGATATGTCTCGTTCAGCTGAAATCAGCTGATGACATCACTACAGCCAGAAGATTTGTATAATTTCAACCTTCCCTGCTGGTTTCAATCTATGAGTGATCCTTATTGCTCACTTCAAATGCAAGTAAGGATATTTTATATACACAACAGGACATTTTATTGATTAATACATGGTTTTTCAGTCTGCAAGAAGATGCTAGAATGAAATCTGGGTCTATGGAAGTTAGCAGAAATCCTGTCCCACCTCACTAGAAAAAAGAATATTATTCTGTGCTAATTATTCCAATCCTCCAAAAGTGATTTTTGGGAATAAGAAATGTACTGGTGAAAAAGTAGACAAGCTTTGACAAGGCTGATTGCTAACACTAAATGACTTTAACAATTATTAGGGTTTTTTTTTAATTAAAACTTCACTGTTCAGCCCAAGTAAAACTTTTAAAGCTGCACTGTTTCTCCCTGATGTGCAGACCTTTAATAAGTCACTGGTCTCTTGGTGTTTTATGGGCTGTGTTAATAGTTCTCTAAGGTGTTCTGCACAGTTACAGACCAATGTCTCTAAGCTGCATTAGGAACCCACATCAGACATGTAATACATCTCTTAATGTTCAGAAACGATGCAAGTAGACTATGGCCCTCTCTGTCCCTTTTATTTCCTGTATAATTATCCCCAAGATAAATTATTAATATGATCCAGCATTTTACTGACTCATCTGTACGCTCATTTCAGGATCAGAGATGCAATACTCTGAACAGCCCAGTGTTGTAATTCATTGTCATTGTCTAAAGAGAAAGTTTTGGTGAATTATTTCTCATGATATGAACACCTAGGAAGATGAGGAGAAACCTCAGGAAAAAAGGATTTGTATGTGTAGGTATTTCTGAGATTTGCTTTTGCCAAGTCAACACATTTTTCTTCTCTTTTCTTCATTTAATTTCTTCTCAGTACAAGGCAGAAAATATTACTGAGTTTCAGTCATTAACTTTGCAGGGTCAGAAAGCACCTCCCAAGTTGCTAAATGGGGTTCCTTGTTATTACATGCACTGTGTTACACAACATTTATAATCATAGTCAAGTCAAGATGAGTAATTGTAAGGGCAAATCTTAACAATCATCTTCTGTATATTACTGTCAAAGCCTGTTACGCTAACAAACCTAATTGCATATATAATTAGTGAAACCCCAACAGGCCCAATAAAATACTGTTATGATGGAAGAGAAAGCCAGCACCAAATCTAGTACTTACTTGCCTAAAAAGCAATTTTAAAAGTCCACATTAATACAATAGCAGATATCTTAAATGAAAAATATATTTTTTTTATTATTTTAAGATCTATGTCAATAAAATATTTAAAGAAAGATCTGGGATCAATGTGTCTGCATATCTGAATAAATTGCCACAAAGATTGTTCTAGATCTATCCTACCAGTACTCTTCTACACTTCTACCCTTCCACACTTACGTGACAATAAAATATCTGAGCTGTCTGGAACTACATGGAGAGAAAAATGAAAGTCAGGGACAGCATGCAGCTGAAAGTCAGCTTGGATGTCACAGCCTGTAGAAAAATGCCTGGGCAGCACCACAACAGTGACAAGGTTCATGGATTAATTGAATAGACAGCAGAAATCAATTAATGATCTCAATGACACGAAAGGCAACGGACTCGAGGAGGAAGGGGTGTAAGTACAGGAAAAAGCCACTGCCCCTTTTCAAGGGAAGTTGTTTCTGAAAGACAGATATGAGACTTGAATGCCTGGCATGGGCTTTTCATCTCTGGGATTCCAGAGAACGCCTGCTGAAGATCACAGCTAGGCTTGGAAGCAAAGTTACGCATACATACACACAAACCCAAAAAANAAAAAAAAAAAGGAAAGGAAAGGAAAACTCTATCATGGAAGAGACTATTTGCTTTCTAATATAATTTAAAAAATATATGAAACAGGGATACTGAAGACGAGTTAAATGACAAATTTTTTGCTGATTATTTTAAGTGCACAGTTGCAAGATTTTGACTGATGAAAAGGACTGAAGCAGAGGTGAGGAATGGGAAAAAGATGAGAGAGAGCACCATCTGTACCCATGAGACCAACTCTTCAGAGGAAAGAAGCTATTGTTTTCCACTGTGAGCATGTAAAGAACAGGCTGAAGGGTTCCCTTTATTGACCTCTCCTGGATACCTTCAGCACATCACACCATGCAGCTGCACTGAGCTGCTCCTGAGTGAGGGCATCTCCAGGGCTTTGGGGACAAGAGGCATCAGGCAGCCTGGGCAGGGCAGGGTTGTCTGAAGTAGGTGGCTGCAGAGACTCAGGAGGTGAAGGGACCCCTGGATGGGCAGCAAACCCAGTGTGTCTCAGAGTACAGTGTTTGCAAGCCAGAGTTTGTATTCACATTGCCTCTCTGCCCTGGGATGACAATTTTGCATCTCCCTGATAGTTTTTCTCTTGCTTTATATAGAAGTGGTCTGTTGAGTTTCTCCAAATTTTCTTTTGAGAAATTTTGTGGAGTGTTTTTTTCAACACCTGAATCAGTTTGCAAGGACAGGGACTTTTCATCTGTAGGAGTTTCAACAAGCTGAACGTCCCATCCTCCTTTCTCCTTTTCACTTGTACCTAAGCATAGTGACACCTCTCCTCCTCCACTTTTGTTCCCAGAACAGACTGCAGAAATGGTCCTGTAATTAGTTCCCAGATTGCCAGTGTTTCTTATAAAGCCTCTCTGCTGTAACACTGCGAGCTGTAAGAGGCCTGAGCTGTTTTCTTCACTGCTTGTCACAAGTGGAAAGTTCAGGCAGGAGGCTGGAGCCCTGCCATGCCTCCTTGCAGACTTGGACTGCCTCAGCTCTCTGTTTCTCAGCTCTCCTTCACCAAGGATTTGGGACATTTTTTGTGCTGGATGCCCAAGTTCTGCTCTACCTAATTTAAGTGTTATATATGAACTCAGCTCTGTGGAACGTGGATGTGCACACATGTCCATAATCAACTAAGGTAACAATCACACACAGAGTTAAAAGCTTTCAATTCAAAGATCTTGAGCAAATCTGAAGTTTCCATAATGCTTAGTCACAGACAATATACTATCCTGATCCCAGCTGCAGACTGCAAGGTTCTCATTAAAGATAGCGTGCCATGAAAAGGCTTTATAAGGACTCACCACTTCATCAATATTTCTGCAGCAGAAAATGACAAATTAGGATACAGAACATTTGCAGGTACCTTATCAAAGAGTAAAAGAGTTTCATTCTAGGTATTAGAATTATTAGTATTAAACTCTAACTGGTATTGGAGCTACCTCTGCAATAGAGATTTTGCCTCTCTTAGAAGTGATACCTTATGAGAAATATTACACAGATTATTAAAATTATTCCTTCCCCCACAAACACTTGGTAGAGGACACATCTCAAGAATTCAGAAATTAGAATAAGCTGCTGATACATTGCTAGAAAATGTTTATTTGCCTGTTGTTCTCAGAGAGGAGTAGCAATCAAAAATATAAAAACACAGAAGCCTGCAGAAAACACAGGAAATTTTGAATACTACTACTTAATGTTATCTGTCCCTTTGTGCTGCTGGAACAATATTATAAATGGTAAATTTATTTATTTATGGGTGGTTGGAACAGAGATTACTTTTGATTTAGATTTTTCTCTAAAATCTAAATTTTTCTTTTGATTTAGATTTTTAGTGTTGTTTCACTGAACAAAAGAAAAATAAAAAAAAAAAAGCTCTGTTAAATACAGCAGCACAAGGACTTGACCAAACAGAAAGTCACTTGTTCAGAGGCTAGCATTCAGTCAGACTCACATGGAAATATCTCCTCACAACTGTATCTCTAGTATCACACCAAAACAAACAAGATTCTTCCTTTCTGCCACATACCCAAACCTCTTCTTACTCAGGAGGGGAACAGATCACCCAGAATTACCACAGAGAAAAGGCACCAGATGTCCAGTGACTGTACTGAAGTGCTCTGGCACAAAGCAACAGTGATGAGACCCCTTTAGACTTCTGTAACTTTCACTGCCAAGCCAGGCTACCACAACTCTGATGGAGGGGTGGCTACCAGAGGAACACTCGCTTGTACCAACTCAGAATAAATTGTTCTAAGTGCAGGAGGAAGGTCATTGTGCCTTTTGCTGACAGGAGGAAATCAAATGCCCTTCCTGGAGTGCCCAGTCATGAGCAGCCTCGGGGCAATCTCCTCCTCCTGCACAACCAGAGGCTTTGCCCAGTGACCACCAAGGAGGGATATCCACCAGCCAGCCCCCTTCCCTCCAGGGGACAGGCCTTGCCTTGTCATCAACCCCATCCCTCCCTGGGACCAGCGTGCTTCTGTGCTACAGCCAGGAAAGCCCCAGAAATGCTCCAGATAGTTCAGCAACATGCTTTCCTAAGTGATTTGACAGAATGCATATACAGATTTATGTATGCAGATTTAGCAGGATTTAACAGCAAATTCAGAAAAGAGAAAAAAAGTGACATGAGCTAATCAAGTGGAAACACAAATTGCTTTCTGACATGGTTATTCTGTGGATGCTGAGCTTCTTCAGAGGGAGCTCACTAAAACCACATTTGAAGTCTGTCATTATGCTACATAAAAAGAAGGCAATTGGCAGTGTTCCTAATCATTCTTATGCTGTAGGATTACTTATACCACAAGCACTACCTTACTCTTTCTTAATAACATATATTCAATGGTAATAAATATTGAGTATTCAAATAATAAATATCAATAAACCATTAAAAAGCTTACTTTTTTTATATAAAACCACTTCTGCAGTATCATCTATCCTGAAATATCATGTAGGGTAGGGTTTTGGAGGGTGTTTTAGTGAGAAATAAATATATTTTAAACCACTGTACCACAGCGAGTTACCAAGGCTTGTCACAGAGATCGGTTTTTGAGTAGTGGCAGTGATAATCCACTGAACAGAGATATACTACTAGTGAAGATTGAGCTATGCTCTACATAGGCATATTTCATTGCAATCTTGAAAAACAGCCCTTATCACAATTTATGGCATTCTGTTAAGATTTCACTGGTTAGAGAGCTCTTGATCTTCATCATGATTATAGAAGGTGAAACCTTCTTTTCCCCTTTGCAAGATACAAGCATTGCTTTCTAGTAAAGTACCAGTGTACTCATTCCAGATTGTAATGAAAGCAAACAGCACCTGCTGTTGGGATAAACCTGCTTATTTCATCTCATTTTCTTTCAAATCTTAAAGTAACATTTTTGTTCTGTCTGCTCTGAAGTGTACTCAGTGTTTCTATCCATCTCTTAGGTCTCATATGGTCCTCCACAGGCAGAAGCTGGCTTGTCTGTCCTCCTCCTGTGGATGCAGCACCATGCTGGGGCAGCAGGACGAGCAGAGGCAATGCCAGGACCAGGGAGAGAAGGGCCCCCACCTTTGGATGTTTCCAAAACATGAGTGGCCAAGACTTGGAATACAGCCCAGTCAAACTATGAAGTTAACCCTGCCTAGAGCAGTGGACTGAAGAAAGCACCTCCAGAGATCCCTTCCACCATAAATCTGTCTTTGCTTCCTTTTTCTTTCACCCCTGAGAAGTGCAAAGGTCTGAGCACAACGACATTAGCTCCTACTGTTTTCTGCATACCTCTGTGCCAACTTCTATTCATGCTGAGAATAATATACTGCTAAGGACTACTTGAACAACATACAGGAAGATCTCCCTAGACACAGGAATGTGTTTATTTCTTACCTCCTAACCTGTAGATTTTAGCAAGCATGAGTCACATATATCCATAAAACAGCTTAACATTTAACAAAAACACTTTTGTACTTTTCTCCTTCCTTTTTTTACTTTTGACAACTCTTCTTTTCTTCATCCAATACTTTTATTTGTGCTCTAAGATAAGAATTTTCTCGCAAGATCCTGGAGTTTACATACATTACTTTTTTTCCTCATTAGTTCGGTGAAAATAAAAACAATAAGTAAAAAAACTGTAGAAAGGAGGGATTTGATCTCTGCTGAAAAAGGAAGCAGATGAAGAAAAGGGCAATCAATAAGCTTCAGAATTACTGCAGAGGAATAGGCACGTTCAGAAAGCACAAAATGTTGCCAAGAGCACAAAACACCACACAAAACCTGCCTTAACATTTGTTACTTCACTATCTACAATATCTGAAGAGGCAAACTGTATGCTCTGTTTATTTTCATTCACCATAAGCACTCTGCACTCAGCAGATTCCAGCATATGCTTTGACTAGGAAACTCCATTGGAAATAATCAATAGGTGGGGGAATAAAGACAGGTTGAGCCACTTGACACGAGCTGGAAGGCAGCAGGACAATCTAAGAGCCACAGTAGCCAACAGAACTTTAGGAAACCAAAATATTTGACTGCATGGAAGTTCAACTGAGGACTAAACAGTATTGTTGAGATGGGGGGGAAATAGTCCCCTACACAGAACAAAAAGCAGCTGCACATCCTTTACAGGGAACCCTTTGCAAATCACTCTGAATTGTTAGTGTCTTTTTAATGTTATTTGTAACTCTTTATTGCCACAGTTGAGACCGCAGTATTTCTGGTTGGTTGGGGGTTTTTTCTGTGTTTTTCTGAGAAAATACCCCAAACTCTATAGACTCACTCATCTGTGGCCCTCTTCCATGTTGCATTCTGAAACTTCCAGCCCCAAGCATGGCCCACTACCAGCCCTTTGTTTATACATTCTGGCTCCCATGTTTTTAAGCTTTACTAGTTCCATAAACTCAATTTTATTGTTCTCCTACGCCCATAATTTCATCTTCTGTCAACAAACCAAAATATTCCCCCCAAGAGACTGGGAAGCCACTCGCTCCTTTCCCATGCTTTACTGACAGTAAACACAATTCCTGAATCTTGCTTGTGTAGTGTTCTAAATGTGCCCCTGGAGACTCCTGAGCTCTGGGGCTAAATTGTTCAGCCCAGCCAGAGTGCAGAACCCCCTGTTCCAACAGGCCAGCATTGGCAAGCATCAGGAAAGAAATATCCTCTGGAAAGCAACAGTTCAAAAAAGCCTCTTCAGTATGCTGTGTAACAAGTTATGTAAAACTAGCTGACTGAAAAGAAGAAAAATAAAAGCTGAACGAGAGTGGACTTGACAACTGAAAAACAGAATCAGCCACCAAGAGTTCAGTGATCAATAAAAAAATTTAGCTACACTCTACTTTACACCATCCTTCTGTCTCTCAGTATCTCATGCAAAGCAAAACACCACAGATTTTATTCTGTTGAAAGCTATTAACAATAACTTAAAATGTTATCTTTCAACTATCCTCCAAACAAGAAAAGTTCCCTCACAGATATTGACAGAAAAACAACACATACATGAAATTAAATTCTGAAGACTTAGTTACCAAAGAATACTTTCCAAATAAATGCATGTTTGAATTATTTCCCACTTTATGTCACTATTACCATGGGAAAAAACCCACACAAACTGCTTTAGTGATAAGGGTCCTGGAATGTCCCTGTGGTGTAAATGAGAAGAAAAGACAGAGAATGGAGTTCTCCCACCTGCTCCCTCTGCTTCTTCAGCAGCAATAATGCGCAGATTAAACCACAAATTACATTTATTAGACATTAATGTGAAGGCATTTAAAGCTTTATAACAGGAAAGAAGGCTAAATTAATGCCATCTTCAACAATGTGTGAAAAAATAAGAGACTGTTCAGTGGCAGGAACAAGCTCAAACACAGAGATGAGAAAATTAACTGGCCAATTCATTAGCCAGAAAATGCACCTCATTTGAATACAATTTTAAAAAAGCATTGGCATTGCTTCTGTTGCTTGTATGTGCTGGAGTCTGAGCTGCCCTCCATGGAGGGAGATATTTTCCTCATACTTCTGTGACACTTCCTATAGAGTTAATACTGATTTTTCCTGGGCTAAGGAAGACTATACATTAAAGCAGCATGCATTTAGGGCTCAGCCCTGTAGCATGTTGAGTGCTCTGGCCCCTGGCCACCAGAGCACTTAGGCACATGTTTTATTTTAAACAAATGAGCAGTTCTGCTGAAATTCAGAGAGAAAGTCACAGTGTGGAAAGGGCCCAGATTATGCCTTGCAAACGTAAAGCCACGTTCAAAAAGAGCAAAGCTATTTAAAACTAAGACAATTATTTCCCTGGATCAGGAAAATCTAACTGGGTAGACAAGATGTTCTACAACACATTAATAGGGTCAGAGAGGCCTCTCAGCCCCACTCATGCTCCCAAATTTGACAAGCATTAGAAAATTGTTTTGCAGACAATACTGTGAGCATTCAAAGCTCAGCAATGTCATTCCCTGCCACCAAAACCGAAAAGCAAGACAGAAACAGAAACCTGCAGGATCGCCTCAATTCTTGTCTGGCTTGCAGGGCTCTGAGCCATGAAGGATGTGTGCAAACTTCACAAAATTGTTCAAGTTTACACCACCATTTAACAGCTATCCAGGTCTGGGAAATTTCTTTCCTTTTCACCACTGACATAAGCAATAGAACTGCATGTATTATTCCCTGAAAATGCTATTAACATGTCAGTGTTATAATTACCCTATTATGACAAGTTGCAGACAAAAAAAAAAAAAAAAAAGAAAAAAGTTGAACAAGGTGAATATTCAGACTACAGAAAATTTTGTAGACTTAGTGCTTTGAGGATAGGATTAAAAAAGAACAAAAGACACCAAGACCGCTTTTATCCATGTACCTAAATCTTTACCTATCTTTCAGATGAAAAGAAAAAGCATTATTGTACACTATTATGATTATATTTTCTGAAACGTGAATGTTACATAATGCATGTATTTTATTTGAAAACAACTCTGGTTTTAATTTTGACATCACAAATCACTGTTAGCATATTTTATATTTCTTGCTCAAACACATCAGAAACAATTTAAATAATTTTTGTTACACATTGTAATCTGCACCTTGAGTGACAACCTCTGCACTGGTTATCATCTCTAGAGGGATGAGATAATAAATAACACCCTGCTTCAAGCAGTATTTTATAATGCAAAATGTCACAGCTCTGTAAAGAAGTGCTAGCACATCTTAGCAAATTGTTGTATCAATGACATTTTAAAACTAGACATTAGGAATTTTAAGCTAAGAGATCAACATCATTCTGTGCTTGATTTTGCAGCACATAAAAGTGCAATGCTTTCACCACTGCAGCTGAGAGTGTCTTAGTTTCTTCAGCACCGTTGTATTAAAAATAAATTTTAAAAAGAAAAGTCAAATTACAAGAGCTTTAAATTTTCAAGAACTGCTGGTATATACAATATCCCCACCTCTTTCCCCAATGAAATCCTCACTTGTTTTACCAGGTTTGAAGGGAAACACTGGTTGAGAAACTTGATTCAAAGGCTTTGGGCTTCCTGATGAAAGGATCAAACAACATGCATTTGAGACACAGGCCACCCAGAGCTCTGGGATCTGTACAAAATCTTGCAGCTGAAAGGAAAAGTTGGGACAGGCTCTTGAGAAGCAGGCTCCAGGTAAGAGTTGGTGCTAGCCCTTGGGACACAGGATGTCTCTCAGCTACACAGACCCACCATCCCTGATTCTAAGGGGCTGCTCAGTTTGGAAAAGAACTCTGTGGTCATTAAGTCCAGCCTTTAATCCAGCACTGCCAAGTCCAGCAACAAACCATGTCCTAAAGTGCCATATCTACATGTCTTTTAAAAAACTGATGGTTTTTAAAAGTGGCTGATGACTCCACCACTTCTCTGGGCAGCCTAATCCAATATTTAACAACCTTTCAGTGAAGGTTGTTAACAGATGCAAAACTCTTAAAATCTGTAAGAATGTTTTAAATATATATTTTAACATCTTCCTTTTTAACATCAATATCTTTGTTGGTTTTCTTTTTTTATTATTATTTTTGGGGGTTTAGAGTTTTTGGTTGGTTTTTTTTCAGTGCCAAGACACTTGAAACACCTTTCATGTGCTAAAACATTGCCAGCCATTTCTGCCACTGTGGAAGCTGATGCACACTGTTCAGAAGAATGATTTCAATAGACCTCTGTTTATAACTCTTTTCTAGGCCCTACCCTGCAGTGCTCAACTCTATCAGTTCTCATGGACACAACAGATTAGATTACTAAATCCTGACAGCCTGTAGAAAAATCCTTAGTTTGAAACACTCTCCATTCTGCTCTTCCTGATGCCAGAGGCTGCTCTGTACAAGAGCTGCAGCTGGGCAGCTCAGTATTTTCTTGTTTTAAGGGGGATCATGTAGGGATAAATAGTGCTGTCCTTGTGACAGGATGTGACTTGGCTGACAGAGAATCTGTCCTGTTCCACTGCTCATTCCATGTCTCACTGGGCTCTGATAAATTACTGAAGCAGGTACACTCTCAAAAGCCACCTGTGAGCCACTGAAGGTACAGATACAGATCTAGTAAGATGAGCTTCAGACACTGAGGTGCTCAGCAGCAAATATTAAATAAATGACTCATTTAATAAGTTCATTATTTATATTTAACATAACCTATATGCAGAGGTGACTGCATAGTTCAATTGCACTAATGATGATGGGATTCTTTTCTAACTCCTAAACTACATTCATATATAATTTATAAAATTACTCTTTCATTTAATGAATATTGGTCTTCATTATGGAAATTAAAAAAAAAAAAAAAAAGCCAAACCAAAAAAACCCCCAAAAATCCTAAATCAGCACTGCAATAAAATCCAAAACAGTTGGAATAAAACTAGTGGAAACAAAGAAATAACCAGTTTAAATACATAAATAATTAAGGGAAACAACACAGCCTGCTAGCTCTTTCTGCATAAAAAAAAATGAAGTCAAGAAAATTATGTAAAAGATAGAGATAGAGAAGATGACTTTTTCAAGAGGCCACTTCACTTCTGTGATATTCACAGGAAGTTTGTCAGAGCTCTTTTGTAGCATCTTAAAAGTTTGGCAGATCACTGAGATGTGGAGCAAACAGGGGTCTCCCTGGGATAAGTGATAAACTAGCATTATGGCTGTGTCTCTGTGCTTTCACTGCAGTTGTGGGGCTTGCTCTACTTATGGAGTACATGGATACCTTAAAATACATAATCCAAGAAAAGAATAGGTGAGATTTGTTTTAAACATCTATGACACAGTGGAAAAAATATGCAAATCAGTTTAGTAGCTAGTTTCTGTATAAAAGCAGAGACAAAGATAAAGCAGAGACTTGATCAATTCAGAACTAAGTAAATACTGAAGAGGTCCATTAAAATAAGCAAAAAAAGAAGAGTGACTTTCTATTCATATTGAAGCCCACTGTAAACCTCATTTGGTCATCATTTCAATCTTTATTATGTCAAATCACTAAATACAAACAGGAAACAAACCCAAGCCCAATCAGACATACAAAAAACCCTTCAAGAAACTACTCTGCTGTTACTGGTGAATGAGCTCAGGGTGAAGGACACAGCAATCAGGGGCACAGGAGCTGTGCTAACTCTGGACAACATTCCCTCTGCACATCCCCCTTACCAGCTGGTATTAGTCCACATACTTCAACTTTTCTAATTAAAGTAAGTGACAAAATCTCCACGGTGAAGCACAAAGAAGTTGAGCCAACTACCATCACTCTACACTAGATTAACCAAAATCTAGTGTACCAGGAGATATGTCTAGAAAAGACTTGCAGCAGGAAAAACAATAGAGAGCTCAGACAGCTAATTAATACTGCTAATTTAACTTGTACCCTAACACACCACTCACTTATTGTTATCTGCACTCCATCAAGGAGTAGATGGTGACAGTTCTCAAGCATTGCTAGTAAATTGTTTTCATTTTGTCCTTTCCCTCATAAACAAAACATCACAGTGACAGAAGCTGCTTGACCTACTTTCTAAGAAAGAGATTTCCAAAGAAGCACACCCCCCTTCCTCCCATTATTCTTGATTTCTGCTCTGTTTATACCTCCAGTGTGTATGTACAAGAACACACAAACTAGCTACTAAACTGATTTGCATATTTTTTCCACTGTGTCATAGATGTTTAAAACAAATCTCACCTATTCTTTTCTTGGATTATGTATTTTAAGGTATCCATGTACTCCATAAGTAGAGCAAGCCCCACAACTGCAGTGAAAGCACAGAGAGACACAGCCATAATGTTAGTTTATCACCTATCCCAGGGAGACCCCTGTTTGCTCCACATCTCAGTGATCTGCCAAACTTTTAAGATGCTACAAAAGAGCTCTGACAAACTTTCTGTGAATATCACAGAAGGGAAGTGGCCTCTTGAAACAAGTCATCTCCAACTTTTACATCATTTTCTTAATTTCAGTTGTGGGGTTTTTTTTTCATCTATGAACAGCTATAAGTCCTGAAGTCATAAAATGATGCTATGCCATGAGGCTTGCCTTTGGAAACTCAGTGTTGGCTTCTGCTGGACAGCTACATTCCACCATGGCTAGCCTTGTTTTATCTTTGCCTTTTGTTTCCTCAGATGCCTGTTCCTCCAATTTTCCTGCAGTTTGAGACCTTCTGAAAAAAAGACAGCCTTTTCCTATCCAGAACGTGCCAGGACACAGCAACTGCCATCCCTTCAGTGGAGTCAGGGGAGTACGATCTCTGAAATGAAGTGGGTTACAGCCAACAGAGAGGTGATCACATATTTAGAAGCAAAATTCTTTTACCAAAACAGAGGCACTCTGAAGCTCTTACTTCTTATGCTTAGTACAATTCCTCACAAGATCTGGGTGGGACATGAAGATTCACACAGTTAATCATGGATAATGGGTTCATTACACTGGAATCCTTATCAGCACTAAATGGGTGGGGGTAAAAGTGATGGCTTATAGGTCTTTAACTGATATAACACAACAACCCTCTCAGGGAAAAACAACATTGTTTTACAGTTAACTTAATGGAAAAGCAGGGTGGATTTGGTTACTGTGGAAAAAAAAAATTCACAGAATGCAACATTGTTTTAGGACACTGCAAAAAATAGCATGGACATGGGAAACTTAAAAAAAACTAAGTTGCAAAAACTTCCTGGAAACTCACAGTTCCTAAGGATGGATAGAGATGGGCAAAATGTTGCAGGGAGGGGATGCTGGGGGCTCAGACACAGGGGAGGAGGGAAATGGGCAGCACATTCAGCTGCAGCATGAAAGGAGCTCTTCTCAAGCCTGGTGATCCAACGCTGTTCCTGGCTGGCATGGTCAATCACAAAACATGAAAATAATACTACAGCTCTATAGTTCATCAAGTGTGAGAAGTGATAAATTCTTCCAGTAATTTAGCCCAGATCAAGTACATGCTGCTTTTTAAGTGTGTTGTATCAACACATTTGAACTAAAGCATTCTTTGCAGAAGAATAACCAGATAATGACAAATTTGCACATGAACATTGGTGTCTTGCTTTGAATTTCTTCTCCTACACGACAAATCTAAGTAAAGGGAGAGGAAAAGAGCTTATCAAGTAATCACACACTGTATAATCATGAATTCAATTCAAAATGCATAGAACACTGGGAGCAAAAATAAAAGTCAAACATAATCAAAAACTCAGTAAACAATGATATGGCTCACAAAAATGTGGTATAAAGGCAGCTGCATAAAACAGCTTACAACCAAGGTTTATAGCTTTCTTTAACCAAATAGAGGGGGAAGTCGATGTTAGCAGTCTCATAATAGTCACTGAGGTGATGATAATATGACAGCATTATTTATCCTCTGAAATAACAATGACTCTTCGTCAACAGCTGAATTAGCTGTTATCTTACAAACTGCTCAGGATTACAGACGTTCATGTAAAAGCAGAGGATGCACCCAGCCCTCCCATGGATAGCCCTGCACTTACATGCACTTTCTTTCTTCCAGCTGTGTCACCCACAAGAGCCTGGGAGCACTGGATGATGTCCCCCCATGTGCAGTCACCCTGTCCATCCTAAACACAGCAATTAAAGCCCTTGTGAAAATCATTTCTCGCCAGGCTCTAGTTCTTCTGGTTTTAAAAATTTGTACTAGAAATTTAACAAATACTGTGAAATTGTGCTTGAATCAGCTCAAATATGTCTATTTGGCAAACTAAAAAAATGCTCTGAGGATTCCTGCTCCACAGCTGACTCACAATCAGAACTAAGTGCTGCACACGATTATTTTATGGCCTTGCTTGGAGCCAACATAAAGCTGACTTGCACTGCAATTCAAATTATTTCCAAATCTCTTTTGGCAAGAACAACTTTCCATAGTAATGAGAACTATTCTTTAGAGACCAGATTTTCTAACACCAACACCTGAATTCCTTTAATCTGAGCTTTTCAGACTCATTGCTGTCACCTGCTGTAGATGCTAACGCGTTGCTTCAGGCTAATGTTGGAAAGTTTGATGCCTCAATTCTCACAGGATTTATCACTTTGAGGCAGGTCCTTCACTTCCTCTCCCCTAAGTACATTAACCCCCACTAATCCTCTCTTCTCAAAAGCCTTCAGCTGCTCTTTCATATGTAGCTGGGCAGCATATAAAGCAATAAAATGATTTCCTGAACATTAAAAATGATCTCTCCTTTTTCTAATGTTGCAAAGACAAAATATCAACAAGCTTGCAGTTAGGAAAAGGTGGACCATGAGATATTTTAAATACTTGTGGTGTTACCTATTTCTAAGTGGAATAATTTTTTCCAGGCCTTTGAAGCAAAGCCACCTGGAGGAGAGGACACAGCAGCTGCTCAATGGAGCCAAGCAAGAGAACATCTCAGAGGAAGAATTATGAGAATGAGAGACTATGTAATTGAAATTATTATAAAAAGGTTATAAGTCCACATGTAAACTGAAATCTGATTGATAACCCAAACTGACACAGTTTGTTTTATTAGTACAAATAGTTAAACTAACCCATAGTGTTATCTCTCTGCCCGAAAGGTTTCAGCTTTAAAGCATGGCATTGATTAATTAGAACTACACAAGAAAGTCTTGTGTAATGGAGTCAGGCCATTAACTTCACTTGGCTGAAGATGAGACTTGGGCTGTAAGTATTAAATCCTGAAAAGAGCTATACATTCTCCTACAGGAAATAATTTCTGCACCACTAAAATGCCCACATTGCTGAAACAGTGACTATTTAACAGAGCACCAGAACATCCACTCCACTGAGCAGAAGAAATGAAGACTATCTACTAACTAAGAGCAAACATTTTCCAGTAGCTAGTAGAAAATGGCTCAAAAAGTCTTGCTTCTCATGATTTTTTTTTTTTAATTTATTTAAACAAACTCCTTATTTTAATAAAGTTAACATTCTGTTTATATATAAAAAATACATCAGGTAGTGTGCAAAATGGAAAGTGTGGTACTTCTGTGAATGTCAAGCCATTGAGTTCCTATCATTTTGAGATGCCTCTTATGTACCTAAAATGTACAATCCTTTTGAACAAGTGTGGTTGCTCCAGAGATCCAATTACTGCATTTTAATGTAGCAGAAAAATTAAGCTTTCCCAAGAGAAATGCGTATACACAGAAATGTATAGCCCAAATTAGTAGCTAAAAACTGCTCTAAAATGCACTCAATTCATATAAAATAGAGTTTGAAGACATGTTTATGTAAAGCTCAAGAAGGCAGTATAATACAGAGAAATAAAATGAGAGAAAAGCTAATAAGAGAAAGTATTATATAGGATACTAAAAAAAAAAAGGCAGAGAAGGATACTAAAAGGCTTTTGTCAAAAGCAACACCACAAAAGATACTCCTTAAAGTCATCAAGCTGGTTTACTCCAACTTTAATTTTCTGGTAAAAAAGTATATCAAAGGGCATTTGTCTAAAACCAGTGAGGCTGAAAAGATGATTATCTACAAATAATAATTCTATCAGAAAGAATGACTGATATACTTGTGAAAATCTGCACTGATATAGTTTAGATCTCATTTAGATCTATCCAAGCTAACAAACTGCCAATATCTAGAGGTTAAAAATTATTTGACAACAATAAAAGAAAAAAAGAAAAAAAACCCAAAAACCAACCCAAGCCTTACATAAATTTCTGAATAAATTTGCTCAGATTTAATACAAACCTCATCTCAAAGCAATGAATGCAAAATTGAACTGTGGATGCCAGTTGTAACAACACGAATTAAATTTATGAATCTCATTCCTCCCCTGCTCAAGCACTTAATTATTTTTTCAATGCCTAGATTTTGTTTCCCTGAACTGAGAAATATAAATTGCTTTTCAGAAGCTCTGTCTCTTCTACCAGTTTCCTCTTTCCACCATTTTTGCTATTGCTGATGCTGGCTACAGGAA
This sequence comes from Sitta europaea, assembly GCA_013400255.1. Taxonomy (NCBI): domain Eukaryota; kingdom Metazoa; phylum Chordata; class Aves; order Passeriformes; family Sittidae; genus Sitta; species Sitta europaea. Next base: position 246,105 of record VXBS01004086.1, on the reverse strand, counting down.
TAATCAGTTAGAGGAGATACAGACACCATATGCATTTTATCAGTTGGAAATCACAGAACTGCAGGGACTCTTACCTGTTTTCCACATTGTGCTTTGTGAAGGCACTTTTCACATAAGTCCTAAGATATTATGCTTAATTTGGGTGCATGTACTTATAGCTATTCTCTGCTATTAGGTAAGCTATGCAACGACATTTATATATTGACAATAGTTAAAAAAAATGAAAAATTAATTTTTACCTAATCGTAAAGATAATTTTTCATTCAATAATTAATTGGTGATGTTCTGATTGCACAAGAGGAAACAATTGACAATAAATTAGGGGAGTGCTGACTTAGCTTATGGCAGTGTCTCTAGCTGGGAAGACTTTTGCCAGGTTGGGTTCATGTCACAGAATAACCTCCAGCATGAGTAGGGGCCAGGTGTGGAAGGGATGAGCAGGAGCCCTGGCAAGGAACAAGCCACATCTGCCCCCATCCAGCTGGATGGTCCTGGACATACAGTTTTTAAATACCTCATTATCATATTATTTATTTCAGAGTTATGCCTATATAAAAAACTCTTTCCAACATCTATATTTATAGAGATGACAAAGCTTTAAAATAGTGACAAAAGTAACAAAGCTTTAAAATAATAAGCCTTCAGAAAGGAACTCTACCTGCTATGTATTAAAGAGCAAATTAAAAAAATACTGATTTCTTTAAGCAGCATACTTCCTTTCCCTCCCCACTCCCCATAAGTCCCTATTGAATCACTTCTGTGACAAACTTGGGAGTTATCAAATTTACATTTCTCAGGGATATTGGAAGCAACAGTCAATGTCCACCATACAGGAGATGTGTATATCTAGTTTACCTTTAGAAAAAACAAAGTTCCACATTCTAGGCATATTTTTGGGTGATAAACGCTAGGTAATTTTTAGGTCCTCCACTCTTCTAGTAAGCATTTAGCATATCTCCCCAAGCTAGCTATCCAGAATTAAAACTGTGCAATTGATTACACTGCAAGCCTGGCTGCAGTGCAAGTGATGCCATGAGTCTCCTCCTGCCAGCCCAGCCACCCTGAGAAACTGGAAAGGAGAACATCTGGCAGCAGATGTGCCTAGCACTTCCAGAGGCTCAAGTAAGCAAAATTCCTTGGTGAATCCCTAGAACTCACCTGTTGCCACCAAGAAAAACCCAAGGAAAGTGGTGAGGTTGCAGCTGCTGGCATCTCCTGGCTCCAGACTTGGACAGAAACAAAGTTGGCCAGAGCCTGGACTTGTATTGCAGTGCTGTGAGCGTGCCAGTGTGAGAGCACACACCAGGGACCTCAGCCAGGGATTGTCTAAAATCAGCCACCTCTCCCTTCAAAACAGTGTCACACTGAGCACTCATCTCATGCAGTCACACAAGGTTTAATGTCAGGCTTTTAAAAAATGTTTTTTGTTGTTGATCTGAATTTGGGAAGTCTCTGTTTTCCCCCAGCCCAGCATCTGAAGAAGAGCCCGAGATTGTCTGTTCTCTTTTTCAAGGATTGTTTATTCTTGTTATCTTGTTATGTTTGTGATTCTGGCTGCAGAGATGTTTCTTGCAGGCCAGGTTGTGACAAACTCACAAAAAAAACCCTCAAAAATGTTTACTTATTATACTAAAAATTATGTATGCTTTATTTACAATAACTCTCCAATACCTATCCACTATATTAAACAGTGAACCTTTACTCTAAACCAATTAAAAAGTGTCACCACCACAGCAGAAGATGGAGGACAAAAGACCAAGAAGAAGAGCAGGGACATGCCCTGAATTCTCCATCTTTGTCCCCTAAATTCACATTCTAAAACCCCAAAATTCTACTTTTTCACCCTGTGATATGTTAACTATCGTTCCACTTAAATCCATGTAACTTATATATTTTCCAGGACAGTCAGAGGGATGTCCTGGTCCCACGGTTTAACTTTGAGGAGAGGAGGCAGTGCTACTTGGCCACCACAAGCATTCTTCACCAACACACAGCTCTGCTTGGTCACACACCATTTAAACACTTCCAGCTTTCCCAGGACCCTCCCCTATCAAACTGGTAGCTCTGCAAGTCCTCTTATACATTTTGGTTATTATACATTGGAAACTTTACCTTCATAGTATGACTATTAAAAAAACCAAACCAACCAACAAACCCAAACAGATCTTCTCAATATATTCCTGTATTATTTTTAATGAAAAAAAAAAAAAACCAAATGAAAAACACAACAAACTAGATTAATATTCTAATTAAAAAAAAATATCAGTTTACTAGTGTTTGTTTGTGGGGTTTTTTTCACCCTAACAAAACTGGCAAGCTCTTAGTCTTTTGTAGAAAATGGCTGCTGTTGCTTTTTTACAGTAGCAAAGTAGAAAAGCTAAAAATTAAATATTAATACATTGAATATATTTTCAAGCAAGCTCGTTCAAGCTTTAAACCCAGCTTTTTCTTTAAGAGCCTGCTGCAATTAAAAGAGTATAGAATTTAAACACAACAGTGAGATTACCACAGAACCTCTTCTGATTCCAAGCAGTTTTAAAAACTTACTATGTTTTTTAAATGCAAAAATCTCACAGAAGGAGACTTGGTACAAATAATTCATGAATTCAGCAGAAAATGATGGAGGAATTCAAAACTTTAGCAAGTGCAAATATTTTCTCCATTCAGATAAAGAAATTGCTTGCAGCAGTTCATTTAAAGCCAATTCCTGTCACACATTAGAAGGACGCTCTTTAAGAGAAAATAAAATGACACACTGATTCATTGACTAGCACATTTATCAGGACATGCTGATAGAGAATCATAAATCAAGACTCCCTACTAATACAAAATCATTAGAACAAAGCACATCAGCAGCAATCCCTCTTCAGTTATCAGGCCTTTCTTTAACCAATACCTAACCTTGAGGCCAGTTTCTCAGTAGCTTTCAAAGCTTCTATGACATAATTTATTTAAGACTCTTGACAGAGTGCAGTCCTTCAGTATCACAACATCAGCTTGAAAATTAAGTACATAAAAGTGTAGGGAAACAAGGGCAAAGGGGAGTTCCTACTTTATTTGAATGTACTGAAGCAATGTGAGTTTAAATTCACCCAAACCAGAAGTTTTCAGGACAAATGTTTACATTATGTCTTTGTTTCTATTAGTTGCAGGAACCTCAGTTCAGGATGTATCTCAGTAGGATTTGGATTACTTTAATAAATAATATATGTTTCATTTTGATTGTTTCAGTGTTCCTGCCATGCCATTTACTCTGTCATCCAAACACAGCCTGTGATGAGTTTGGGCAGCTGGACAAGCAGGGGGCACAGAGGGACCCAGGTTCACTGACTCCACCTGGGTGAACTCTGGTGGAGCAATGCTCTAAGCAAAACCAGTGGCAGTCTAGAGAACCCTGAATATTTCCACAATAGCAGAAAGCAATGGAAATACTAAAAACTGGTTTAAATGCTGATTATTGATGCTTTACTGTTACACTGGAGCATTTCAGTAACAACAGCATCTGTAAACTATGAGGAGCCTCCAGCCAGAGAAGCTGAAGCAAGAGTTCAGAAGCAGAACCAGACAAAATGCAAGCTCTCATTGTTCAGTGATGGTACAGGAGGTTTCAGTACATGATTTTTGACAGATTGCTTTGGGCTCAGAAACTGACATACAGGGCTAGACTTTTTCCATGTTTTCTTCTCATTGCATTTTTTTTTCTTATTCTTTTTTTTAATTTTTATGTCAGGTAATGGAATGGTAATCATAGCAGCAGCTGTTATTGTTTCTTCAAGTGGTTATCAATAAAATATAACACTCAGAAAATACAGCTGGTAAATATTAGAAATACCTGCTAATTGAGCTTTCTAGAATTATTCAGTCTTCCAAGTAAATAAAGGCAATTCTATATTAAAAATTCCTTTGTTATTCCTATAACTTAATATATGGCCTGAAGCACTTCTTTGTAGATGTCCTGACCTTTGATGTTTTATACATTCTCTTATCAATTACCATAAATATCTCCCAGATAGCACCAGGCTTCTCTTCTCTATGGCTTCTTTTACATCCTGTGCTGATTTTGCATATGGAATATCTTTTAAAAAAAATCCTTTCAATATTAAAATACTATATGCATTTTCTCAATATGTGTCAGAAAAATTAAGATTTACACTTTTTATTATTGTTTGGTTTTGGTTTTTGTTGTTTGGGGTTTGGTTCATTATGATTTTTTAAAATCTCTGTGCTTCCCAGCAACCAAAAATCTCCTACCAAAGTTGGTCTAAAGCAGAAGGAAGATCAGAGGGCACTCAACTACAGGCTTATATACAATTTTGCATCTAAAGTACTTCTTCCTTATAAGAGATTCTATTTCCATTTCACACAAATTCTCAAATCCCACTGTGCCCTCTAAAAGCCTGATTTAGTTGTCTTTAACAGCCCTGTAATAGGTTTCCCTGGTCTATATAATGGGGCATAGGATTTGGGAGCAAACTAGAAATATTATTATCATTATTATTTTGCAGATTTTAAATACATGCTACTGCTTGAATATTGTTTCCTCTCTTGTAGGAAATTCTTGTAGGAATTTCCTCTCAAATTCCTCTTGAATTGGATGAGCAAAGCTTTCACTATCCTCTAGAGTTCATTCTGCAAGCTACTGTGGTAAGCGTAGAAAATCCTCTAGGTTTCACATCCTGTGTGATGGCATTCACTTTACTTCCTGATGCTCACTTTGGCTTTCCTCTGGCTAGAAAGAAGCAGTGGGATAACTCTGGCCATCTGAGAGCCTGGGTGAGCCTTGAGGGGATACAGCAGTCAGAGGAGGATGAGGATGCCCTTACATATCCTACTTATTTGAAGATTTTGACTGCAAAGAGGGACAATTCTAACAAGAGTTCCAAAGCAGAGATTTTTTTAATTGTCAGGACAATGTATAATGACATTTCTTAACCAATTGAAGATGTCATTACATCTTTTATTTTTTAAGTCTGCTCTCAAAGGAAACAATGTGGATTGGACTAGATTTTGTTCTGCTGATGGACACAGCTCAAAAATGCAGTAAAATGGCAGTAAAATGTAGTGTAGCAGACATCTACAAAAGGAGACATAATCCTGCAGTATTTACACATACAGGAGAGACAGTTTTCTCTGTTTAAAAAAGTTAATTCTTCCATGAAACTTGTCACAAAGCCCTGATTTCATGATGAATCATGCGCACTCAGGGTGTACAAACAGGCTCAGAAATGTATGGCACGTTGCTGATAAGGAAAAGGAGAAAAGAAAAGGTCAAGTCTTTGAAGAAAATCTGCTAATTTGGCAAATACAAAGCCTGGTTAGAGGATGATGCAGAACTCAATAAATCCCCAGGGCAATGCTTCACAGGACCAAGAGCTGCTAGATAACCCATCAAAGAATATCAGGCTTGTCCCCTCAAAAATTAGCAGGTGGAAACAAGCAAGGTGATGCTTTTTTTGCTATTTATCTGCTCCTGGTTTCAGAGTTGTATGGTTGCTACCTGGGAGACAAAATTTGAAATGCAAAGCCAGCTGTATTGGTAAGAGAGAAGCAGGGAGATAATGCCTTCCATGGGATGAGGAAATGTGCTACATGGCTGTCCTTCTCTGTGTGAACACCCATGTTCACCAAAATAACAGTAACTGGTTTTGCTGATGAACACCTCTATCCACTTCTATGGATATCTTTCTATTACCAAGTGCAAACACACCTCTAGAAACTGCATTGCTTCTTATCTTAGTTCATTGCAGCAAGTAAGCATATAATAAAAACAGCCTTGACTAAATGCCTTATGCCTTCAGGCAAATCAATATTTGCCTCTTCTATTCTCTTTACTTTTTCCACTACTTCTTCATCCTTCTAAGAACTCTGGAATCTGGAGTAGAAAAGGAAAGATACCTTTCATATCATATCTTTTCTAACCTGAACACTAGACACAAATTTAGGGTAGCAAATATTTACAGGCAAATTTTAATAGTGGCTAAGCAACTATTCCAGACAATTCAGTATCATTCATAACCAAACTCTGGCATAAGAACCATATCTAAACCCCCAAAAAAGAGAAAGGTGAGAGAATGAAGATTTTAACCTCAACTGCTTAACCTGATTTTTGGAGAGGAGACTGGGCTGCAGTTTCTGGTGTGTTAAGGAGTAGTCAGTGGAACATTCTGATACTCAAATTTGGTTTGTCAATGGGTTTTGCCAAATGAACAATGAGTGCTTTGGATCTCATTATTGTATGTCTAGACAAAGCAGCAATAATCCAGTCATAATATAAGGAGCCTTGCTTTCAATATTATTGATTATACAATACTTAACAGTGCTCACAGATACCATAATCAGATAAATTCTGGGCACAAAACAGAGAAGCAGTGCAAAAAACAAAACAGAGAAATTACTTCCAAATATTTTCTCCAATTATTTTTTTTCTACCTGTGCTTTATTTGTAACACAGTTACAATTATCTTATTCTTTAATACATTGTGGTACGTGTCTGACCAAAAGAACATTTGGTTGGAATCTAATTTGAACTAGACACACTAAATGAAGGTGAAGGGAAAGATAACATTTCATGCTGTGTATCAGAATTTTTGCACAGATCTAAAAGCATCCAAATTCTATAATTATTTCTGAACTTAGGTTTTTAAAGCATTTTCAAAGAGCTTACAAAAAAAAGAATGTGTTTTATGTAGTCAAGTAAATTGTCAACTCTAGGTTAATCACCTGAAAACAATGGGAACAACACCCAGTGTGTCACTGAAAACTTTTAGTTCTTTCTCTGAAGCATTTAACATATATGCACAGAAGCAAAACTCACCATGGGCACAGAAGAGGAGCAGTATATATCATGTTTCAGATGACTGGATATCATCCAACTGGTAGTCCATTGCACCATCGGCTGATGAAGGATTTTGCCATAACCATAAAGATCTTAAATAAAAAATAAAAAAAAAAGTCAAAAGATAATCACACAGTGAAGAAATTAAAATTGAATGTTCCTTATTTAAAATACAGTTTCACTGCTGTTTAAAGCATACTTCTGAAACAACTTATAACAAAGGGCCTGTTCATCATCACCATCCAAGAGGTGGAGACATTTAGGTACATTTTCTACCAAAACACAAAACCCACTTGCCAAATTGAACCACAAAGGTGATGATGGGGAAGAGCACTGCACGTGAGCAGGCAGCTGGCAAAGCCAACACCTCTAATATAAAATACACCTCTAATATAAAATACACCTCTAATATAAAATACACCACTCAACTTGGATTACCAGCACACACAGAATGAGGGACACCAAACCATCCCATCAACAGCAGCTATTAATTCCATGTGTCTCTTTTGCTAAACATAAAGGCCAGAGTGCTACAAAGCTTGCTTGAGGATCCAGTCCCAGATTTGCATTTTTAAACATTGATGATGGGCAAAACAGCAAGACAGGTTTGGTTCCAGGCCAAGTGGCTGTATAGCATGGAAGCAAAAGCCTCAATCAAAAAAGTTCTATCAGCAGTTTTCAGGAATCTTGTTTTCTCTCAGTTAATCCTTAGTAGGCCTCCTTGGAAGAATTTTTACACAGAACCATTTTTTCATGGCTCCTCGAAGTTCCCAGAAAAGGAACAACCACAACAATTTAAACTGAAACACTAGCTCAAACCAGAAAACCTGACAAATCTGGGGTTCTTGAGTTTTGTGGTTTGTGTTTGTATGGGGGGGAGCTTTGTGTGTTGGTTATTTGCTATTGTTGTTGTCTGGTTGGTGTTTTTGGATTTTGTTTCCTCAAAGCAAAAAGGGATGGGAAGCTTTCACCACTCTAGATGTATCCCATTTCAAAAGTTTCAGATTTAAATATTTCCTCTCAAAAGAGGCTTTCAATTTTAATTATATTTAATGTCAAATCTTAGGTTAAAAGAAAGTTAGGATTAAAGTGAAAATTTGACCCCAGCACAGTGGATCCTCTCTCATGGCACTCTTTTAAAGTCAGATGTTCCAAAACACACTTTTCATCAGATAGAGAATGAGATTTCAGGGATTTATCTGAAGTGAGGCTTTACATTTTCCACAGAACTGCAAAGAACTTAAAAGCTAAGAAATTGATTCTCTTTTCACCTTTTATGAGAACAACTTAGGTAAAATGAATATAATTTTCTGATGCTTTTTCACAGACTACTTTTGTTTGAATCACACTTTTCTCTTGACCCCATCTTCTGCAATTTTACATCTAAATTCTGTTGATAATTTAAGGACAGCAACATGACCCTTCCAAACATTCAACCTTCCCAGTCTACTTTTTTCCTCTAAAAACCCTCTAAAAATGCTGAATGATGGGTTCAACTGAGTGTACACGAGCAGAAAACATCATCACACAGATTTAGAATAACCAACTGTTACCCACTTTCTTTATACAAAAGAATTAAATTCCTAACTTCCCTAACCATGAGAGTATTTTATCATAGTGGAGACCAGCACAAAATTCAAAACAAATATACTTGGGAAAAGGCATTTTACTCACATACAATAGTTTTTGTTGTATGTGTTCTAAACATTTTTCTGTACTCATTTTCTGTTGCTCTTTCACAGGACAAGTATAACATGACTTTTTTCAAACAATCAAAAGCAACTTTTAGCAGGTCCTACAACAGGCTGCTTATTGCTGCTCCATCTCACATCTCTGCTCTCTTTTCAGCACAAAGGAGCAGGAGTGAGGAATTGGTCCGATCCAAGAAAAAAATGTGAAAAATTAGTTTGGTTTTTTTTTTTTAATGGCAGGTCTGTTTTCTCCCCTTAGAATACTACTGAACCCAAAATCCTACTGTAATGGATGAAGCATGCAGGGGTAAGCATAGAGAAGATAAAGTGGCTCACCTGCCACTGTTACTACTGAAACACACAGCAAAAACTTTTGTTTTGAAAAAGTATTTCATTGGTAAAGACAGTATTTATATGAATATATTAGTATTTGAAACCAGAATTTCATGTTCACAGCTTTGTTATGTCAATGCATTATGCAGTACAAGCTTTTAAAATTTTAGGCTTTCTAAAGATAAAATGCAATTCATATAAAATGTGAAAAATGTGTAACAAAATTGATGCAGTTATTGGGGGTCTTTTCCAGCACATTATCCTTTTTTTTCTCTCAAAGCCTGCAAGAACCATATCTTTATCATAAGCTCTTTCCATAAGTTATCTAGATAACATGATCTATTTGTTATTTCATTCATCATTTTCAGGTCTGCACTATGACAAGGCACCAGCCCAGCCCTGCCAAGAAATAAGGTAGGCCATCAGATAATTAGTTTTTCCTTGAACAGACTTAGAATTCACTGAAGGACTTCCTTCCAGGTGATGAGAGAACTAAAAAACCGAAACAAAACAAATAACCCCAAACAACAACATTAAAACTAGGCAAAAACCTATTAAGCTCAGCGCTTACAAAATCTGTGAGGAGACACTTTTCTACTCTCCTAGTAATTTCCTTTTAAAAATATAAAATTAATGTGAGAAACCAGAGCCTTTTATATTAGCATATTTTTCCTTTACTATAAAGCAGTATATTCCACAAAGTTATCAGGAACTTTGCAGATTCTGCTTTGCAGTGTGAGAAGCTGTAGAATGCAGAGAGCTGTCAATAGGAACAATGAACAGGGCCTGGTAAGGAAACTGCAGCATCAGTATTACAATTTCTGAAGATCTACATTTTTGTTCAAATAATTAAACTGCCTTAACTTGGAGGTAGAAGCTGTTTAAAGAGAACACACTCATATGTCAGTGCTACACAGGGATGATCAATCACTGAGACTCGAACACTGCTGTGAAGTGCAAAGTTATTAAAACATTTTAGCAGAAGCCCCTTACCATCCTTCAGTCATATGATTGAGGGGTTTGTCTGCAGGACTAGATTCCTGAGCTGCACTTAAGGATGCTTTAGTGACCAATGTAAAAAGCTGGAAATGGTGTTTACACATTCTGCTGACAGCCTTAATCTGTCAAGATGATGTCTGCAGAGCCAAAACAATACAAGTTTTGGCCATCCTGTGGTATTCTGACTGCCCATAAAATAAAAAGCCATAAAAAGACTTTGATGTTTTCAAATACTTTAAGAACATGAAGGAAAGGAGGAAAAAATAAACTTCACAAGGACTAACATCATTGTATTTTTTGAGTAGGCACAGAACCAAATAAGGTATTACTCCCTACAAAGAGGCTTTTTAAGGAAGCTACTAAATATTAACAAAAGTGACAAAACATCTGAACCACAAACAACTAAAAATCTGCTCAGTGTAGCCAGTCTTAACCTGTTACCATCACCTAAGTGTCTCAGGTGGACAGTAAGAATTTATTTGTGACTTCTCTGCTGGACACAAGAGAGTTAGTTGGATTACAGTCTCAGAATTACAGAAAAAAATCAGCAATCTCTGTGGATTGGAATTATCTTGGGAGCACACATCCCTTCAGCCAGCTCCTGTAAGACCAGCAGTGCTCCAGCACAGCCACAGGGACTGACACCAGCACCCACCTCAGCACCAAGGGCAGCCTGCTTCCAGAGCCAGAAAACACAAAAAGAATTAATCTGAGAATGAAGTAAAAATTCTGTCCTACATTCACATCTCAGAAACAGGGAGAGTTTTAGGCTGTGCACATCTCACTGTCATTGCCAAAAAGAAAAAAAAAGCTTTTCTAAAAAATGGCATTTCCTGAGTGTCTCAGGCAGATACACAAGCACCCAAATGGAATGGGAATTAGCAATTGATTTTATTAGTTACAGAAGTGGCTTTGAAGGAACTGAACATTACTGACAGAAGCAGTTTGCAAGCATTGTTCTCTAATGAAATCTAAACTGTCATTTCAACAAAGGCAAAGGGTTTTCTTCCTAACAAGGAACCTGCACTGAAAACTAATTAGAAGCCATAGGTATTTTGCTGTGCTTCACATTCAGTGAAAGGCTAATCTCGAATAGCCACTTGCAAATGGCTCAGATTGTACAGACAAAATTAACAAATCACTGGAGCACCCTTTATTGTCAGCTTACACAATCCCAGTGCTGCTCATCTGAACAGGCAGAGTGGAATGTGGCCATTGCCACAGCTGCCTCTGCTGCTCTGCAGGCACCCCACCAGGCCACGATGCATGTTGGAGATATTAATTTTCATTCCTTAAAAGTGTAACATAGAGAAGAACATTTTTTGTACCTCTAACTGTAAGCAAAATTCTTGATTTTTTTTTTTTTTTTTCCCCTTTAAATCAGTCAAAGCAGTGGCTGCTACCTGGTATAAAATAACAAAAAGAAAACCCAAAAACCCAACAGTGCTGTGCAAAGCAAGATGGACACATGGTGTAAATGCACACAGGTGCTGAAGAGCTGTCATGACAAAACTAGTAAGCTACATGTGGTTTTCAATCATGGACTGTAGTCAAACTGATTGCTATTTATACAGTTTTCCTTATTTAAATTAAATCTTCTTATCAGGTTTGGTTCTACTAAAATTTGTATGAACGACATGCTAACGGGAAGTTGATATTTCTAACACACTGAAAAATAAGAACATTACTTATTAACAAAAAATCCTGGATGTATTTGTCTCCATAAAATGATCAAAACTGGATTGTATTCAAATGACCAAGAATTTTGGCTCCTAACAACTAACACAACTTGTTTTAATCAAATTTTCTTTTATGTTATGAATATGCAGCATTTCAAACTGTGGACTAGCACATTATTGCTTAAAACTCTCAAGTTTGTTTTAAGAGTGAGACCTCATAACCACAACATCTAATGAGTCCTGATAAATGATAATGATAATGAGTCCTTTGGTCTATAAACAAACTGTACTAGCCACTGACCTATTTTCAAAGTTTAACCAATTCAGCTTGCACTTATAAGAAAAAAAAATCTACTACTCAGAGGAAAAAGAATATGATCTTCCATTAAAATACCATTTTCCAAAAAGAAAAAAATGTAGAAAAAAAAAAAAAAAATTGAATGAGCTGCATTTGAAGCACAGTTAATTAAAAACACATCTGGCAGCATGTACTTAAAAAAAACAATTAAATTCTGGTTAATGGCACCGGTGTCCACCTTCATCATGAAGGGTAGTCTGCTCCAAGAGCAGAGGTTCGAAGCTCAATGCAACAAGATTCAGATGGTGTCAGAGGATGAAGTAAAAGCTTTGTCTTGGATTCACTTCACTGTTTTCACAGTTTTAGATTGCACGTGTGTCTCACTGTCATCTTTCTAAAAATTGACTATTTCCTGAGTGTCCTATGCAGCTATACAAGTATCCAGAAGGAATACAAGTTAGCAATTTTCACAAAGAGTTGGCTGATATTAACTTTCTAAGCACCAAATTTTCACTCAAAGGAAGCAAGGACTATTTGCCTGTGTTTTCTGAACACTGAATTCCACTTCCAGCAGAGCAAGTGAAACTATGAAACATCATTTATGTTTCTCTTGTATCTTTCTTTGCTTTTTTATCCTAGAGATTCCCCCACCTCACTATATTCTCATTTAATGCTCTTAATGAATTTAAGACTATTTGCCTCAACTCTTCAACACTGTGAGATATGTAAAATTATTTATGATTATATTGTAATTTATTAAAAATTCCTAGTAACAAATTGTTTGGCAAATAAAGTGTTTTTATCCTTATATTATATGAGCCAGATAATATTTTCAGGAACTAGAAAAATTCCCATGCAGGCTGTTGTGCTACATAACACTTAAATTAACAGTTTTCCTGTACAAAAACTTCTGTACAAAAATTAGCACGTTTTGCCTGTGTGAGATTGTGAGATATGAATAAAGCAGAAGAACAAAGCACAAAGTCAGAAGAGATGGATTGAACACACTTTCGAACACTTAGCAATAACAGTGAAATAATATGTAAATAAAAATAATAATAATATTTTTTTTTAAAAATTACCCTTAACCAGGAAAAAGTCCTTATCCAGGGGTGATTGTGGATGGAGCCTGAAAACAGAACCAGCTTACTTCCACAAAGTAGCAAGTAGCAATGAGGTTCTTAGCATATGTCCCCAAAACAAATCCTTTAGTGAACTGGTATTAGTTAACAGTAAACCTCTACACAGAGCAGCCACATTATCACTTGTTAAAAAGCAAACAAAACACAAACAAACAAAACAACTCAACCTTGAAAATCTCCCCATGATATATGAATTATATGGTAACAAAACTTCTCTGTGAAAACTCAGGTTGCAACAGCTTTGTGGCCCCTCCGCCCACATCAACACCAGCACCGTGGATCTGGGCTCAGAACTGAGGGGATGAGACTGATTTTAACCTCTTCAGAAAGTCATTCCTCCTCCTCTATGCTGGTATGAAGAACCCCCAACCTGGGGCAGCAAATACCCACTATATTTACTATTTGGGGTTACAAAATCTGGTAATGCTCCTGGTTCCTTTGAAGCAAAGGTAAAATTTAAGATGTGGGGTAAAAGCAAGTAGTCAAAAACCCCCAAGGATCTTACAGATAGAGGTTCAGACTAGAAACATAGGGGTGTTTCTCAAAGGATGCAGCAGGCAGCACTGGAGAGAAAAGAAAAATTAAAAACTGCTAGGGACGCAGTTAAAAATTGTTGGTACAGCACTTGACCTCTTTTGTTTGTGGATGACCTACTGAACATTTGAAATGTTGATTTACCCTGAAGCTTGCCTGTGATGTTCTAAGTAATTCACAGGCCACAGGTTCAGAGTGCAAGTTTTGGGGAGAGAGAAGGTAAGAATTTCAAACCATGGAATATAGGAACCAAGAAAATTACCCTTTGTCTCTTGAGGAAGGGATCCAGCTGGCCAATTTGTCAGAACTTTTTTCCTTACAGGGGCCAAAGACATAATGAGACCTGAGACACAGTCATCAAATTTTCTCATTTCTAGAACAACTGCATTGGAAGCAGCATCCTGAAAGTAAGGAGCAAAATCACAAAAGATGGAAAGAAAGTGAGTTATGAAGTTTCTTTTTTTTTTTTTTTTTCTGAAAATACTGTATTTCAAAATCACTAAGGACCAAGTAATTTTTTTATAATTAATATGACATACAATATTCAAAAGAATTTGAGGTACCAGAGAATATTCATCAGTTCACAATACTCTTTAAATTGCTGAGCAAATTAGTTCAGAAGATAGCTTCTGTTACTAAGGCATAAGTACATATTGTATAAATTCCAGATAACCCAATTATATTACTGATTTCTATATGGGTGATAAAACACAAGGTTGAAAAACCTATTTTTATTACTGCTTTAGCATAATTCTAATTTAACTTAACCCCAGGCACAGAGAGAGAGAGAAAAGAGAGACTACACAACTTTTTCCCTCAAAATTCTAGTGCTTTCCTAACCAAGTTGTTGTTAGCCAAATCTTAATATTCTTTTTCTGCATTACTCTTGCTCTGTTACAGTGTCTAGGAAGTTCTTCCTTCAGGAAATAAGAAGGGACAGAGAATATTTTTTCTGCTAATACGAGCTAAACAAATAAGATAAAGAATTCAGATACTAAAAGGATGCACTGTTCCCTACGTGGTAGCTTTATTAGTAATAATTATGAGACTGTTACACCAAAAATCGTTCAAGAGAGATTAAAGGCTTATCCTAAACTTATAAAAGCTATGACCTAAAGGCTACCCTTCAGATATTAAAAAAAACAACAAACCTTCCAAAAGGCAAAGAAGAACATGCTATATATGGAAAGATAATCACTTCATAAACTTTAGGCAGATGTCTGAAATAGGCAACTGCTGGAGAGGGAGAGCATGAAAATAAACCATTTGCTATCGTTTAAAAGCTGACTTGTCTGAGAGAAGAATGATTTCAAGGCTGATAGAGGCTTAAAAGACAGGTTATTGGGGGTTTTCTACCTTCTATTTCAAGATCCCTGATTAAAAAACAAACAATCAAACAAACCCAAAAACACCTCCCCAGAATAATTCAAGAGAACATCATCAAAGAAAAATGCTTTCATTAAAGCACAATGTTCTTCTTTGGTGACAGTTTATCCCTTATTGTCCATGATCATTCATCTACCCACAGAACCATACAACACTGTAACTGCTTTATACAGAATATCAGGATAATTGTGTACTCAACAAACCCTACAGGAGTACAGAACTATGAGAGTACAAAACAGTTTTGCAACTGGTATCAAATAGCTAAGGGGAAAACAAAAAGCAGCTATGGCAGAAAGAATGCTAGAAACCATATAATTAATTCCACTTAACAATTATAATCTGTTTCTTGTCTCTCTTTTATTCTCTTCAAATCAAATTACAAGTGAAAAGAGATTTGAACTTTATTCAGGCACATTCCAAGCATGTGGTATTCTGGATCTACAGCATTAGGAGAACCTGAGAATTGGGGGGCTTTGGGTTTTGTTAGTTTTGGGTTGTTTTAGTTGTTTGGTTTTTTCTTTTAAGAGGCACCCTTTTTATGTGGAAAATGACTGATCATGTTCTCTTATCAATTCAAAATTTATTTTTTTTCAAGAAAGGATTCTGAAAAACTAGTCTAGGTTACAAACACACTCAAAAAAATTGTCTGTTTCCAAAGAATAAGTTATAGGGGTGGATGGGTGGGAAATAGTTTTTATTTAGATTAGTGTATGGTTAGTTTTGTCTTTAACAAAGAGTTGAGTTATTGTTAAAAAAACCAAAACCATAACTAAAATTGTTTTAAGTGTTTCATTCACATCAGTATTTTGCTACTGCTGTTGTTTTTAATAAAAAGATTATGTTTTTTCTAAAAATTTTTCATAGAAAGCCTGTTGAACTTGGTGTCCATTCATTTTGAAATAAAATCAATAGAGATCAATACTATCTACACCTGTATCTGCAACAGCACATGGCAACCCTGAACAGCGTCAGATCTAAAACACAATGTCATTTTTTCCCTCCAATTAGAATTAACCAGCAATTCCTCAGACACTCTGGTGACAGGGAACTGTGTTTATATTTTAGATAGTGACCATGATAAGCCAAACACTAATGACCTTCTCTTTCCAGGCAAAACAAACCGTTTGTGTAACGGAGTTTGTTTCTTCAAAGGTTTCTAACGGACAGTAATTGTATGATTTTAATCTCATCTCGAGGAATTTGTGCTGAAGTTCACTTTGTACCTCCAGCCAAACTAAAGATTTTCGTGCCCTGTGAACTGAAAACATTTGAGTCTCACAAAGATGTTAACATTTTTCTTTATAAACAGGAATGTAAGCTACCAAAGTAAGACAGCTGAAGACTTCCTAATAAGAAATACATCCATAAATTTTTAATACTATAGTTCTTCCTTCCCAAGTAAAACTTGGAGTGAGTGCATGAGTGTCTGGTTTGTTTTTATTTGCTTTCATGTTTTTCCTCTTTGTCATGCTTGAAACAGCTTTACTGGCGTTTTAACCACATCTATTTCAGAAGCTTGTAGGAACATAAGAGAATTGTTCTGCCTCTGAGAGGAGTCAGCAAGCTCAGACAGCCACTCCTAACAGTGCACAAAAGCAAATGCCCAGGCAGTAACATAAGTTACCCAAAAGAATAACCCTCCTTTTCCACAGCTTCCAAACACTTGACAGAATCACTGAGCCACATATGGTGGTGGTTTCTGTGTATGGTATTATCTCCATCTCCTAAAATCCCTCTGCAATTCTTTCAGTTTCTCTCACCATCCCAAACAAGTTTACACCATTCAGCTGGTCTCCAATTAAATATATGTTCAACTGAATGTTTTTGATGTCAAATTAACCAGTATTTGTAATATCAGATACAGTAAAATCATAGTAATATGAGGTGAAAAAAACATCCTCATTACAAGGAGGTTTGTTTTCTCAGTTCTCAGGAAAAACTTTCCAAAAATGGAATGCAGGTATGAGCCTAGTCTCTAACTTGTGAGGTTTCTACAAGTTTCAGGATTAATAGGTAGTGGAAACAGCAGAAGTGAAAGAAGGTCTATTAAAAATGGGCAAGAAACACTAAGTGTTAATCTGCTTTGCCTTGCAGCCATTCCATCTGCTGGATGACAACAGGAGTATCTGCAGATTTGTCCTTCCCAAATCAGGTCCACCCAGAGAAAGGATGGTAGGAAAATGCAGATGACATAAGGCAGAGACAGAACTAACAACAAATAAAGCTTAGTTATTTTCTTTGCTTATAGAACAAACTGTTTCAAATTCCAGATAAAACTGAACATCCTAATATTAAGGAAAAAAAAAATAAAAGCTGTTTTAGCAGCAAAGAGTAAGAGCCATATTCTGGTAATGGTTCAATTTCCTGTGCATGTTAGAAAGTAAAAGAGAAAGAAATAGCACTTAGTAAACTGATTTTTCTTCTTCTATAAGAAAACATGTCACAAAGGGAAAGCCCCATTGCTGTGAAAAATGGTCCAGTTACTATTTTCCTGTAGACAGAGTCTTTATTGGCTGGATGTAAGATACTGAGAGAGTCTCCACCGTGGTCTGCCCAATACTAAATGTGCCTGAGGCTGGATGGATGACTTGGAAAATGCTCTTCATCTTATCCATCACAGAAATCCTGTCAGTCCCCATCACCAAGTTAAACAAAACATCCACTGCCATGCCTGGTGATAGAGGAGCTTGTCTGTACCACAGAATATCCAAGCCTGATAAACTTTTGCACCTGCCTAATGAGATCTGAAAGAGGTCTTTATTTTCAAGAAAGACAGAAAGAAATGTCCTGCGGGAGCAGAGAAACACAGGGGAATGAGTAAGGAATGAGTCAAATGGCAAAAACCTGTATTCACACCTGCAAGTTTCCTGCACCTTTGTTCTACCTTAATATTCCAAGGTTCTCAGAGCAAGCTAACTTTTTAAAAATTAGAAAATTACAACCAGACAAAGAAGATCACCTTAAAACTTGACTCTGTGGGGCATTTGTTGTTTTCTTGCACTTTCGGTAAGCCTTCAAATGAGCTTTTCAAAGTCTGGTGTACAACCCGTATAGTGGCCCAGTGTGCCAGAAATTAAGTAATACACCATTGGAAGAGATCAGGAAAACAAAATTAATGAGGAGTTGTGTTACTGGGGCTGCTTCTTGGACCTCCCCAAATGCTACTGAATACACGGCTCACTACATACAGCTGCTTCCTGCGTGTGCCCATAAATATGCAGGAACTGCTAGAGAAATACAAAGAGGTAAATACCAAATCCCCAGCTAGGATTCTGTTGCATAACTCTGAAATTCATGGAAATCTCCCTGATTTCAAAAACCTGACAACCCCCTAAGCTAAAGGATCTTAAGGACCCCTTAAAGCAACCTGAAGAATGCATCTTGAAATATAGAGTAAGGATAAATTTAAAGGGGCAGGATGCATTCTTGTGGTACCAGGGGAGGAAAACTTACAATGTGAAAAGCCATGAACAGTAATCATATTTTAGGGGCTCATCACAACAGCTCTGTAAATTAAGGAAAGTAAAAATCAGTGCACATTCCAGGGAAGCAGCTGCTGCTGAATAGGTACCTACAAACAACTGAATGTCCAATTTCTATATTCTGGAATGGAATGGAACGGAATGGAATGGAATTTGTCACCTTCCCTCTCTGCTGGCATCTGCTGAGAACAAAAAGCACAGCAGAAGTAAGGCAGAAACAACTTAATGCTCTCTCAATATCAACAGCTTGGTACTTGTATAGTATTTACAGGGGGATGCTGCCAAGACATTGACCTCCAACAAAGCCTGGTGTGTGAATCAGTGAGGTTCAGCATAATCCCCTCATAAAATCTGGTGTGAGTCACCATCACAAATCGCTTCCTGCTCGTTTTACAAATGAGGAAGAGGCAGGAAAGGGATGAATGAACAAATGAATAAATGGTTTGTGTATTTCTTTTCTCATAAATGCTGGCTCTGAAGAGGACACAGGTGAAGAGAAAGTAGCAGGAGTTGCTCAAAGCTACCACAGATGATAAATGGCAAAGATAAGGGTCAGAGAAGATGTAAGACATGGTTCCAGATAAAAAGATCAATGTCTTTTTAAGAGAGTCTCATTCTCAGACATATTATCAGCATAAGCATTGCTTAACAGTTTTGGGCCTGAATCAACCATGTTATATCTTCTCCACTGTAGAGCTTTTAAAATATTTTTAAAATATATATTGCCTAAAAGACAATCATAAAACAGTTTGGGGTGGAAGGGACCCTTAGACATCATCTATCCCCCTACAATCAGAAGGGACACCTTCCACAAGCCCAGATTCCTCAGTCCAGTCTAACCTGACCTTGAATGCTTCTGGGGATGGGGCATCCACCACCTTTCTGGGCAAACTGCTCCAGTCTTTCACCACCTTCATAAAAAAAAAAAAAAATTGCCTTATATCTAATCAAATCCCTTTCAGTTTTAAACCATTACCCTTTGTCCTATCACTACTAAAATTTAGGATGTCTTTCTTCAATTACTACAACTAGTGTGGGCTTCCAGACAGAAATATTTAAATGACCCTGCATATCAAAAACAGTTTTATTGAGTTATGACTGCACAAAACTCCAGTCGTACATACCCACATATCAAAAATTAAATATATACCCACATATCAAAAATTAAAATAATAAAAAAAAGCAATCTGTGCTTTCTAAAGGCAAAGAATCAGAGGATCCTTTAAACTTTGATTTTAAGGCATGAAAAGGCCCTACCACATACAAAGCCACCTTCAATGTCATGTGAGAAAATAAGTATTTTAAAGGACTATTTTTTCCCTATGAAGAAGTAAAAGGCAAATTTTCCCTTACATCATATGTCAGGTAGAGAGCTCTAATTGTACATTTTCCTATGAAATCTGCTACCATCTCAGAGGTAACTTATTAATTTTTCAGTTCATTGCTTGGCTAGAGATACCTAAATTAAATTTGGACATGTCACGTCCTTGGAGTCATCTGTTTATACTGGGAGAGTGTCAGGAAGAGATCTGCTTTCAAAGACAGCAGTGTCAGCAGATGCTGTTGTAAATAGGGTACCAGACTTACTTCTATCAGTAAGATGATCCATTCCTTACTTCAAAATACCATTCCTGCAAGGCCTAGAGAAAGTCTCTTAACCACTTACATATGCCACCTCCAAAAACGAGTCAGGATATAGAAATTAAATCAAGAACCTAGCTTAGTCAGGATATACCTGGATTCAAATTAATCAGATCTCCCTAAAAGGGATTCCTATTTCTTAAATGTGCATATTTCTTTCTGAAAAAGGTGAAAATTTAACTGCATTTTTTAATTGCTTCCTCCTTTAAATGTGTTGAACAGTTCTGAAACTTAAAATGCTTTGGCATCTAGTCAAATAATATAAAAAATGAAAATTAATTTCTGCAATTTTCCTTTTGCTGTTGTCAAAATGCAAGTTTTCTCTGGTTTGTCATCTTCCGGGAATGGCCAGTTTTACTAATCACAGAAAGCTCATTTAGCTATTTACAATCCTCTTGTGCTCTATAAAAGGCAATTAAAAACAAAACTTCACGTTAAGATGTCTTTATCTCATCAGATACATGGATGATTCAGTTCTGCTTAATTACTTTGATGTCCAACTGGAATAAACTGGTTTAGGATAGCAGAAAAAAAGGAAGGAAACAAACCAAAAAGGATGGTTGAACAAAGGGGGTCAGTGTACCCAATAGTTTCATTCAGAAATGGATATGTCCGTGTAGAGCTACAGGAAGCCTTTACATATAGAATCACCATTAACTTTGCATATTTTTTTCAGAAATTCACAGGGAGGAAGCCACAACTGCAGGAACAGAAAGCCAAAAAAAAACATAAAACTACCCTGGCTCCATTCCATTAACTTAAAGTGCCTCCAGGTGCCTTTCCATTGGTGATTTCTATTGGAGAAGCTGAAGTCAAAATCAAGAATTCAGACACTAAAACTGAGAGTAAAGTACTTATTTTGCAATTAAAAGCAATTTTTGCAAAAAAAGATTCTTCAGTCAATCTGTGTTTCTGTCTACAAAGGCAAATATATTCCTCCAGATTTGTGCCAGTGGAAGTGATGTGACCTTCCTGAATTATTTTCTAAGTGCTTATTAAAAAAGAAGAATGGTTCCCAACTATTGAAGGAAAGTAAAAAACTTGAGATGTTTCTCATTTGCAACAACTCCCACATACCTTATTCATTGCTATATTATCAGACAAGCATCTTTACTATTGCTTTGCACCCAGTTGTTTGTAAAGTAGCAGTTAAACGTTGTGAACAAGTTTTCACTCATTCTTGAAAACATCCAAGAGCAACAACGTTTGATATACAGTTATTGGCAGTACACAACACAGGGGGTTCTGCCTTATAATCACAGGCTAATATATGAAGCTTTGAAGTTTTTCTGTATTTTTACTGTTTAAAGCTGCATTTCATACCTACTTCATTTTCAATTATCTCGCTTTGTAGAAAGCTTTTCTTTTATTCCTATCAATTTCCCCCCACACCATTTCTATTACATGTAATACAATATGTGCCAGGAGAATTGCTTCCATGCTGCAATATAAGACTGGTAGTAATAGGAAAAGAATCTAAACTTGTCAGAATTTTAATAATTACTCTACTGACAGGCATAAATCAAATTACACCATAATCACCAAAACTTGTTTTTAAATCTCTAATAATTCAGTAATGGGACAACATCAATATCACATACAAGAGAAATTACTTGTTCCCTAGAAATTATAGCCTAAAGTCAGAAATAAAGTCAGAAAACAGGATTTCCCTTTAGAAGAGAGATATAAATTACATTATACTTCCTGAAAATCTTCAGGAGTGAATGGGTGATCTCAGAGAGAGAATGAGGAACATCCAATTAACTTCCTTGAAATCGCTTTACCAGCTTGTGGCAGAGGTAGGGACACAAAGACACATTTCATTCACTATGGTGCCTATCAGGTGTACTACACCTGTAAATTCTTCCACACTTTGTATCTTCTTGCCATAGCAGATATTACAGAGGCATGGAGTAACCACAAGACTAAATAAATAAAGGACACTCTCACAACACACTGTGCAGCTTACACATCAAACAGAACCCTCAGGATTACTGTGATTAACAGTTACTGTACCACTCAGAACTGGTACATTTATTTTTTCATTCAGGAGAGTGGTGGCATGTGGGGAGGGTATAACAGAACTCTTTTTAGTGGAGGGATTGCTAGGAGGGGAAAGCTCTCTAGGGCACTCCTGCCCAACCAGGTCTTCAGACAAGGGCTCTAGCTCCATCCTCTCTCTGTAGGTAAAAGCCTACCTTGGACTTCCAAAATGCAATTCACTCCAGGCTTGATTTGGCCTTTGGGAACATATACTGTGGCACTGGAGCAGCAGATTGTGGGGTGAGACCCTTCTGCAGGCAACAGTAAGGCACCCAGCACTAAAATTCATCCAAAGAGGGATCATTTGTTTTGTAGTGTCTTCCCCAGGATGATGAATTGCCCACAGCCTCACAGGAATGCCTGGCAGCCTTAGCCATCCCAGATCTGCAGGGCACTCCCATCCTCATACCTGGCCATCCTGGCACCTCATTGCCCAGTCATGAGATATCGCCACAAGATATTGTGGGATATTGCCACAAAATACATTTAGGTAAGCACGTTGATACACCATGTCTATAATGGGAAAAACAGAACCAACGAGCTGTAGACAAAAAGGAGCCAGTCAGAAATCACTCAGAGAAGATGCCTTAGAGACATAGGCAAAGACATTAGTGAAGGAAAGAGATAAGCATGCAATTCTTACTGAAATAAAGGATGCCTCCCTTCTGGCATAAGCCACAACAGGTAAGAGCAATAAATGCACAAGCTTTTAAAGCAGCCATTGCCCAAAGACTTCCTCATGTGTTTCAAAATGCCACCACTCAGCAGAGAGCAGACTGGTGGGAACTGGAGCAACTCCTTGATATTTCACCCTCAGCAGCTGAAGCGTGGCAGATGCACAGAGCACTGCTGCAGAGAGGCTGCCCACCTGCCCTGGTGACAAGGTAATCCTTACATGAGATATCCTTTCTGAAAAAATGCTATGGATGTTCTCCATCCCCTCCCCAAAACAAACCGTAATTTATTTGTTTATAAACATCATCTGTCAAACACACAGGTGCAATCTATTTGTAAAACCTAGTTTTATTTCATTTTCGATTGATTTCGTTAGATGTGCATATCATCTCAAAATGCACTTGAATTTGCTTGTTTTGTACTACCAGACCAGTTCAGTCTGTCCAATGTCTGTTAAAGCCATGCCCCCTCCTGCTTCAGTAACTGGGAAGGCTTCTAAATGCTTCTTCTCCCAAAGTGCAGCAAGGGACAGAAGAGAAGACAAAGACAGGCATAAGTAAAAAAATAAAAAAAACAATCCCAAAACATAAACAAACACACAAACAAAAAATGAAAAAACAAAAAAAACAAAAAAAAAACCCAAAAAAACCCCAAAATAAATGCCACACCTACTTAGTAATTCCCAGCAGAATCATCTTTATAATGACATTTTCCTTTCTTGAAATAGATATTTGTCTGCTAGGAGCTTTAAGAAGGCTCTGAAGTCTGTAATTCACATAAGCCACAGCCACCCACACCCATGTAACACAGACCAGGAGAGGAAGCACATGACTTAACAACACGACACTAAGGCTAAGAGGAAATTTTTGAACTCTTACATTCTTCACTGGAAAGCCACCCCGTGCTCATATTTTCATGAAAAATGTTTCTCAAGTACATAGCAAAGCAGGAAACAGCCACCACACAAAACCCAGAGAAAGGATTTAAGTGAGGCTGAGTGTGCCCACCAGTACCCTGCACAGATGTAGGGGAGAAGGAGAATGTACATCCACCTACTCCTTTAGTAGGACAAAATGGAGGGCTCTCAACTTTTGTGTCCTCATTGGAACAAAACCACAATTTCCAGAGGGCTTTCTAAAAAGCAGTATGGCACTAGCAATAATCCATTACATCAAGTGTGAGCTCCAAGCATTTGAAAACTGTAGATCACATCAGACATCTGCTTTTAAAAGGCAAATTGCTGACTCATTTCTGATCCACCATGCTTGACATTTACATCCTCTCTTAATGATAGCCCAACCCTTTTGTTTCTTCCCTGCACTTTCTTAAATAAGCTTAAATTAATTGCCCATTAGATATAATCAGTGTTGAGGATAATACTGCAGCATATTTAAATTCCTTTCACAAATCAAATGAAAGATGCTTGTTATATTTTCTTAAAGGGTTTCTTTTATGCCTGTATTATCATTTTTCTTTTACAATTACCCTACCAATTATTTTTTCAAGCTTATATACACATATTAACTAATCAAAAACTAATTAAAAAGGTTGTTGTTTCTGAACTAATATAAATTAAAATCTTGGCTTCCAAATCTCAAAATACACAGACAGAAAAAAAAATTTCCTTTAGAATAGTTTTAGACAACCCACTAACTATTTATGCCTACTTTTTAAAGATTAAAAATTACAATTTGCCCTTACCGATGTGAATTTTAGAGAAACCTTATTCTTTTTACGAGTTCTCTCCACAAAGAGGCAGTACCTCAAAACTCAACAATGGGAAAATGTTAAAAATAAAAAAAACCACCAAAATTGCCAAACAGTTAAAAGCCAATTAATTTAAATATAAATTTAAAAGTAAACTACCAAGAGAGGGGGGAAAGAAAATTATGAAGCACAAATCTCTATGTTTTCTGGTTTATCTGCCTTAAAAATGATGATAAGCTTGAGCTAAATTTCAGACAATTTTACAATCAAAGTAATGTAATCTCCCTGTGTATAACAGAGATCAGGATGAACTCCACTGGTGCAGGTCTGAAATGGGATTTCTGGTATAATTTCCTCTGAGAAGCCAGGCCATGATTGTCAAAACCACATGCAGTAAGCAGGCAGCAAGCAGGGACACACAGGGGCCTTGTGTTATAAGCACACCACTGATCAGAAAAACACTAGTGCCTCTGCAACCAGTGAGGGATAAAATATTGGAGCACAACAAAATTATGTTTTCATTAAAAGACAAAAGCTAAAGCCATGGAAGCAGCAATGGATATATTTTTTACTCCTTAAAGAAATTAGTTTACCAAGACTTAAATTAGCTCCATTATTAATCTTGTTTTAGTTACATTTGAAGTGGAGTTAGAGGCATGAAAACTGTGTCCTCTGCTTTCAAACTATAAACCACTTCTTTGTGCAGCGGAGAAAACCTGAAATCCTGTTGCATGACTATATTTGTGAAAGAGAAAAAGGTTTGGACCCAAAAACAGATCTCTCAATGACCAAAAAACAAGTACCCAGGAGTCATTAGCAATTCAGTTTTTATCTTATTCATATAGAAAATACAATTCCATATATATATATAAAACTGGCAAAGACAGGTTTTAGCTTTTTACCTGTTCTTAGATTTGATCAATGAGAATTATGTGAACAGGGACTCTATCTCCTACAACTAAAGCACAGCATCTAAAATTACTATTGGTCAATCCACCTAAGTAGCCAGATTTCTAAGATACCTGGGCTCCTTAGAGCTGCCTTGATTCTCAGCAAAGTTGTTAGTTACTAAATATGTTTCTAAACATAACCAGTTATTTTAGGCCAACTTATTTTGTAAAGCCCAAATATTGTTCCTTGAGGGGAAAAAAATTAAAAGCAGAGATGACATAGAATGAAGCTAAGGCAATTTAGTCCCAAGGCTGTTGGCTTTGAACACTCCCACTGGGAAACAGTGTTCAACATCAAAGTTGTGTGTGGATGAGTTTCCCCATTCTTCCAACTTGTTTTCCTTAAATTTTATTAAGTCCTTTTAGCTTTGTCAACCTGCTGTAATTGGTGTCTCATGGAATTGATAACATTGTGCCTAGTGCTCAACTTGCACTTTATTAACCAGAGCAAAGAACTCCACTGTAAATCTCCACAACACTTAACCTTTGGGATTCAATGTTCCTTGTTCTTTCTCCAGCAATTAAAGGATTGTCTTATTTTGGCATACAACTCTTCTAGAACCTTTCTAGTTTAAATTTCATTTCATAAATTTTATAGTTTTAAATTTTCATAGGTTTAATTGAATGCATAGGGTAGATTCTTGGAAAATAAACTATTCCTAACTCCCCTGGCACAGGAACAATTGCTGTCCTTCTAATGACATGCTGAGATTTATGAACCCTCTTTGTCTGAACTGCCATTTGCAAGAAAGGGTAATTACCAAGCCTTTCAAAGTATCTATATTAATTCAAGCAAAGTAAATGCTAAGCACTAAACAGTATTATTACAATATTTTACCATATCAAAAAAGATGGAAAACATGGCACCTGTTAAAGTCTAATACTTTGCATTCTTTTAAAAATAAATGTTATTTTAAACACAGAAGAGCCTCTTAAAAGTAGTTATGTAGGAGTAAAAAAGTACTGCTTCATTGGACAAATTGATATAAACATTACAAGCAATATTTTTTCCTGGTTTTCCTTCTCCTCTCATTAAAATAATTTCACCACCATCTTATGATTCTTCAGTTGTCTCTCAGGTGTGTATGTAACAGATCCTGTGATCTACCATGGCAAGTAACTGAAGAATCTTTCACAAGAGAACTTCATTTTCATTCCTCTGATAAATATTACTTAACATATATTACACCAAAATGAAACAAAACACCACCACAAAAAATGCCAACCAGAACTTTTTGACTTTCAATACTTTAGAGATCGACTATCTTTATGAAGATTTTATTTTGAAGAGGCATTCCCACACTGGCCCAACCCTTGCTGTGCTGATCAAGGGAAGAATTATGTGACAAAGGCAGCCCTAAAATTAAACTTAACTTCACCAGGACTGAACTCCAGAAGGTGGAGCCTGCTAAAGTACAGCCACTGGGCATGCCAAGCCTGATTTGACATATCACTTTCTCCTCATTAAGTTGAGCATTTCAGCAGCTTTAGACCTTTTAATACTGGCTTCTTCAGTAAATAAAGTGTTTCAAGAATTTTCCTCTCACCCTCCAAAATAAATAAATTCAAAAAGAAATCCATAAATTGCCCAAAAGGTAGTCTTTACAGGAACTGCTCTCCTCTGAAGAGGGATAATAATTTCATTCTCTAGTGTAAGCCAAACCAGTTTCCACAGCCTTTCCCATCCATGCTGCCCTCACTCTTAGTATTAACCTAAATATCTGCTTTAGTGAATTAAAATAAAAATATTTTTAACTTACACATAGATAGCACCTAAATCATTGCTCATTCTTTCTATACTCAGCCAACTCGCTGAATTGAATGGTAAGCTGAACTGCAAATGTAAAAAGTCAGTGAGATTCAGCAGAAACACATACAGAAATGTCACACAGAACAGCAGTAAAGTACAAGCATGATATAAGAGATGCTGCTCAAGCAAGAGGTTTCGGCATGAAAATATTTTCTCCTGCTAATGATATAATTCAGATTATCTGGCTGCATCAAAGAGAGGAAGAAGCTAGTGCCTAAAATGATGAAGCTACTGAAACTGTAATAAAGACTTGCATTTATGAGCAGAACCAATAGATAATGCTACACGCAATAAATTAGTGTGCAATAACACAGTTTTTGGAAAGAGAGACTTGTGATCTACCACCTTTTATGGTCTGGCTTAAGCTATTAGAGTCTTCTCCATGTACTTTCCCAGAGAAGGAACACCAAGTATTGTTACTGGGCCTCCCCTACATAAATAGCACAGCTGAGTAATCATTGATGCTCCCAGACAACCTTTAGGATGAAGGATTCTTTTCTATGAGCATGGGTGTGATCACACCTCTCTACTGCTTTTAGGAAAATAATTATTTTCCCTTAAGTCTCTCTTTTACTTCTTGCTGCTGTCAAGCCAGAATATATGGCTCTGTCTCACTCCTCAGTACATCAAAGACACATCTGAGGTATCTTTTTGCTAATATCTCCAGTTTACCCAACCAATGATTTTGCACCACTCTCAGGTGTCCTTTGCCCACTGCAAATACGAAAGATCAGCAGAATTCCTCTGCTCCTCCCACGCCCTGAACAACTTTGGACCACGACAGAGAAGAAAATTCTGAGAAAAAAAGAGTCCTCTGACCCTGCAATTTAACAACACATGAAGATTATCACGGGGCCTAACCATAATTCCCCCACGTTGACAAGTGATTTTTAGACAACCTGCACTGTCTCAGTCACAAACGATTTGTGGGGGATGTGCTGCTAATTACCACGGGTAGGATGCCACTCTAACACATGGCTTAGCCAAGGTTGGATGCCATTAACACACGGCTTAGTTAAGAAGGGATCTTTATCCCTACTTTAACATCAGATTATCAAGGTAGGTAAGTCCTCAGCTGCACCATCACATCAAATCCTGCTAGCTGGAACTGTCTAGTAGTGACTTTTCTTAACTTTAAGAGTAAAATTAAATGCAAATTTTGAAAAATGAAAAATGAGTTGGGTCCTCTGAAATCATGGCTACAAGGCAAATCTGACTGATGCTAAACCACAAATAAGAATCTTGAAATAATTGATTTCACATATGTACCGAAATACAGAAATACTTATAGCTATAGCAAGTTACTGCACCATGAAAATAAATATAGAATTGAAAAGGAAAATAAACCCTCAACTTTTTAGCCTGCTTTTCTAAGGAAGTTGGCACAAAGCCACATAAAACATAAGTCATGTTTTCACGGTGTTGTGAATCTTCTTGAGGATGAGAGTTTTAGTCTTTGGTCTCGGCTCATGTTCTAGATCATAAATCCAAAATTAGCAAAACATATTAAAAATTCCAAATAATACCAAAATATTGTAGCTTAATACAGTCAAATATATAACAACACTATTTGCAGAAGATATAGATGTAAAACTGTAAATTTGACTCTCTCTTGCTATTTCCACCAGATGAAGAAATCTCATTAACCCTTCAACTGTTCCTCACTCTGGTCAAAAAGACACATTTAAACTCAGGATTTGAAGAAGATAGAAAGAAATAAAAACCAAGAAAACCTGGAAAGGTTGAATTAGTAAGGGAGGGGTTGTTTGTGTTACTTTCAGGTGTGCAATACTGTTGCATCTTTCAAAAATACAGCCACGCATATGTGCATGCTCTTAAAGACATGAAAAATTCGGAGAACATAATGCTTAATTTTTTTCTCACAGAATAGTAACTAGAAAATATCCTGAACTGTATGGCCATCCAAAGGTCAAAACTCACAGAAACTGAGTTGAATCAGAAGTACAAGGTCACTGATGTGAAGAAAGGCAGTTTAGTTAATATTAGCACAACTCTCCAATTAGCACTGCTGAGAAGCAGCATTTAACCTGAGCAGAACTCCCACCTGACAAGGCACTGCTCATTCCCAGTTAGCTCAATTATTTGCACTTGGCAGAACACAGTGCACAGAGATGTATCAGGAGCACTGCTGAAAAATCATCTTTCACAGAGGACCATACCAGCAGTATTTTCACTCTCTGCCTTTGAGAAACTCAAGTGCCACTTCCTATAACTATGTTCTAAGCAGGTATTGTAAATTACTCTCTTCCTCAGTCCTGATGTTTAAGAGACAATCAGGTCAACAGATATCCAGAATGAATATATACATAGGAAAAATACCATTTGCTGGCACTTTCCATCACTCATTTGTGATGAACACTGATCTATTGTGATGTACAGAAACCAGAAGAATGAAATTCAGCCAGCTGTAACAATTTCTGGAGATGTTGCTGTGGCTTGAAGAATTCTAGGGCTAAATTGATATTTTGCTGCTGCTTTAGGATGGTATTAACAATTGATCCCAGAGGGATCAGACAAATGGCACTTTCAGGAGTATGGGCTCAAAGCCAAGTACTAATCTTTATTTACCAGTGCTCAATTCTCTCTTCTGTTTTATGCACAAGTTGCTTTGCACATACAAAATCAGACTTTTTGAGTTACTTGAGGTATCTGCTGTGAAGGACCCAGGTCCAGGAAATCAGAAGTGTGAGTGGATTTCTCATCAGTTTTATGGTATTTCTGGAGAACCAGGAGCTAGAAATGGTGGGGTTTTTTCTCCCCCTTTTTTATAATTAACTATTAAATAATAAAATTATGTCCTTTTCCCCATTCTTTTTTTTTTTTTTCCCTAAAAACTTTTTTCATTCTGAGAAAAACCACAGCTCCTGATACTGTCAGGTTCTTGTCAGACTCCTGCCTTCCAACTGACCAAGATCTCTCGACTCAGATATTTAAAACAAGATATTTAGCCTCAGTCAATTTCCAATTTCAATACATAATTTTTGTTTGCTTTCAGAGAATTTCTAACCAGCTTTAAACAGGGTGCATAACTATACACTGAGCTTTTCAGAAATTGTACTTCAGCATGACCTGAAATTCTAAATAATAAAATCACAGAATTTAATAGTAGACTAAAGCCAGGAGGAGGTATTAACTTGAAAGGTAAAGAAGAAAGGTGTCTTCAGGTCATATTTGGAAAGAAATTTCACTAGGAAATTGAATTAATGAAGGCACTACACATAAAATAAGTAGATTGGAGCAGCCACATCGCTGTGAACAGAAACACAGAGAAGCACAAAAGCAGTGGAAAAAAGTTCTTAAGCCAAACTGAAAGAACCCTACTCTGCAGAGGCAGAAGCGCTATTTTCAGGCTAGCTGTTTACACATTTGTGCTCCACAGGAGAGGGCTGGCAAATACATTTTATGCAAACTGGAACAGAAAGTTTTGAGCTCTTGCAGGAAATGCTGACAGGCCACCAGCTCCTTCCCACTGCCCCAGCTCTCAGCAGAGTACCAGGTTCCTGATTTTCAGGTACCACTTCTCACAAATTTTCTTACAAATAGCTCACAGTTACACAGTCCATAGCTAGCAATTGCAGTGAGGCAAGCAATTTTTCTCATAAAGAAAATAGGCAATACACTAAAACAAAAAACGGAGAGTCTTAACTAAGAAATTGAAGCAGAAGTACCAAACTGAACCTCGAAATCAACTTGTTCAGAGATTTCTTTTTTCTTATAATTTAATTTAAAAAATGAAGATAAAGGTAACTTGTACAAGAAAGTAACAGAAATCTAGGCAGAGTTAAATATCATTTAAATAAATTACATAACTTAGTCAAGTTTGGAGATAAATAAAGCTGAGTCAAAAGCCTCTTTTAGAAATGTATCCAGAAAAAAAAAATTTGCAAATTTTGAAGTTGATGCATTGTAAGACTGAAATTACATCCTGTGTTTTACAGAGGGCATCACACAGTGGTCTAATCTTTACTCACACATACGCCCCATCCTGCAAATGAAATTCTGCTAGATTGATGTGCTGAGATACTGAGGGTAATCACATAAGGGAAACAGAAGGTAAACCAACCCCTTTTAGTGTTGGGCCTTTCTACAGTGCCCTAAGACAGAACTCTAAGGGAGTCCAAGTCTTTCTAACCAGAACTACACATTTTGGCAGGGATATTTAACAAGAATGTTTCTGTGTTGACAATACTTTCTTCCAGGTAAGTTTCTCAGATACTGTACAAACCCCTTGGTGGCCAGAATGAGACACTGCCACATCTGCCATCAGTTTAACAGTGGGTACACACACTCCCCATCTCTTCCCCCTGAAGGACAAACCTCAGCATCACTGCTAAAGCACCAGAAAAGCAGAGCCAAGCCAGAATTTGGGCATCACTTGATCTGGTGGTGGGATATTTTGAAGGGGAATGGTGAGGGGGGGAGAGAGCAGGAGGGGCAGGGACCAAAAAAAAAAAAAATATTCCAAGGGAAAAGCTTGTTTGGAAGCCAGTTCAAAGGGATAAGATAATACTGGATGATCCTAGGGAGGAGTGAGACAGCCATTATCCCTCTTCCTGTAAAGGAAACGTTACACATCTGAGAAGAAAAAAAATTAACAAGGAAGGCAAAAATAGGAGCTGCTAAGACGCTACGTAAGAGCTGTGGTGTATTTTAATACTCAGTGTTTATTTCTATGGGTGGTTAAAATTTCTGCCTTTTAGGGGAAAATGCAAATAAGCACCACGTATGGCCTCCTGACCCATTAGCATTTTCAAAGAAAAACAAAGAATGCTTGCTTTGGAAGAACGTCTAAGAACTAACATTTTCTGAATTAAGTCCCTTGATAAATAAAATGCTAACAAACAATGTAGGTGAAACACTCTGTCGAGCCCAGCCTCTTCATATGCAACCTGCAGAGAGTAAGAAACCACAAATGATTAATGTGTCTACATTCAGACTTAAACTCACAGTTTCCACTAATACCATAATACTTCTGACCTAACTTCATTTTCACATGTCTGCACAGCATCATAACAGCCCAAAATGGTTAGATGCATTATCATATCTGCACCTGATTTCACCCTTACACAATGGTGCAGATGCATGCATTTAAATCCATGCTGGGTTATCACAGACACCTCTTACTGCTGATCATTCTTAATGATGACATAATTAGTTCTGGCATTATACATAAATATTCCAATAATTCTGGCATCATTTGTATGTTAAAAATACAGCCTGAAGTAAGTAAAGAAAACAATTTGACCAGGATGGCAAAAAATACGGATTTCCCATTTTCTGAGGGAAGAAAAAGTAACTGTTCCCATTTTTGGCTGTGGTATCAGAATTAAAATCTGCATCTGTCCCAGCTGTCTAAAGGAATGTATCCACACACAGTCCAAATTTATAGTATTGTAGTCTAAATAGCATTTTTTTTTCCTCTATCCCTTCTCCCTAAGTTTCTGACAATCATTTTCCTTTAACCATTTGGGCCATTTTTTCCTAGACATTATCTATTGCAGTGACATTGCCACAACAATTCAGAAAGTGCAGATCTGAATGGAGATTGTGTAATAATTTACTTTAAATATAATAATAACAATACTACTACTACACTACTAATAATACCAAAAACGAAGACAATTCAGAGTACATAGCCATCAATTTTCACAAGTTTAAAGGAAAGATGAATTAATCTATGTGGTTTTCAGCAAATCCCTGTCACAAGTAACACTGGACTCTTAGGTGCTACAAACCCCACAATATTTAGCAACCCTGCAGTGTCCCTACCTCACCAGAGCACAAGGGAGCTGCAGTGTTTCACTGATGGAGTTGATTATTGCCAAATCACAGCCCTGCAATGAGTGGTATTTGTTAATATTGAGATATCCAGTTAATGTCTTTAAAACGCATAAACTTTGGAAGGCAGTCCAACCTTTGGACACCTTGAAAGCAGACTCCTTGTGTAACTCCTGTGATGTGGAGAGCATTGGTTTTCTCCAGGCAGGGCTCATCCCCAGGACACAGAGGCCACCTGGAGGCGTGCACGATGGACAGGGAACAGGCATGCTCTCAACACTAGGGCTTGTCAGGAACCAGAAATCAGCAGCCAAAAATCTGAACTCGAGCTAGAATTATGACTGAGAAGCTCTCCGAATGGTAAAATATCACTCTGTCCTAGTTTGACCAGCCCAGGGAAGTGAGTTGGCTGGGTTTGAGATTGGCATTTTATTGGACCAATGAGAAAGCATTTTCTAGTTCTGATTACCTTTGAAAGAAGCCCGGGAAGCTCTCTTTCCTCCCGGCCGTGGGCAGGCACGCAGCTCCCCTCTCCCGGCCCTGCCCGGGCTGGGGGCGGCGGCGGGCCGGGGGCGGC
>VXBS01004086.1:159866-211999 GCA_013400255.1 Sitta europaea | reverse complement strand
TGAAGAAAAACTGTGAAAGATGGGAAAGACTTCACAAAGGCAGATCTGGGGCACCTGCGATTTGTGAGAAAAATGAAGCCACAAGGATTCTTTTCTTGTAAAAGGCTTTCCATAGCATTAGCAAAGAACACTTTTCTCTCTAAACGAACCAAAGAAAGACTATTTGTAGAGGTGAAAAACTGACTGAAATTTTTGAGTGTTGTTGTCTTTACATTGTTGGTTAAGAGGAAAAAGCATTGTGGGGAGGGAGGAAGAGTGTTTTTTAAAGGTTCCATCCTCATTCTTGTTATTTTCATTTCTTTCAATATTAGTTAATAAAGTCTTATTACTTCAAGATTAAGCCTGATTTGCTCTTGTTTAAAAACTTTGAAATTGGCAAAAATCAAACCAGAACAAAAACTGATGTTTCTGCCCGGTTTTCAAATTGAAACCACAACACACTCCCAAAAAAAGTGTGAGGGGGGTGATGGGGTGCCACACGATGTGCAGTGTGGTTGTATGGTGGAAGGAACCAGAGAGGGGCTGCCTGCCCTGAACACCTCTACTGTAACACTTGTGCTGACACCAGGCAAGAGGGATAAAAATCAGCTTTCTGTGAACATCTAGTCTGCTCACCATCACAGGAGACAAGACACACCTGCCCAAACATGCCTGGAACTGCTCCTCCCACTTGTATACTCAGAACACCTCTTTTCTTTCCCCCTCCAACATGTGCAAAAAAGTGCAAAATAAAAGTAAACAGACCTAAAGAAATTAAGAGGCTTGCCATCTGTAATCATTCTTTAAAAAGATCTAAACGTCCTATAGCCTTGCAGTCAGTGCACCATCCCAGGGAGGAAATACCTTTCAGGCAGAGGAAGGAACCAAGTCACAGAATTATTTTATAAAAAGATGACAATTACTTAATCTGCGGTAGTTTTCTTAACACATCCTTCCTTTTCTGTTGCTTTTTTTGTAACCAAAAAACCGTGTTTTCACATTAGTTTTATAAAAAACTCTTCTAGAATATCAGGGACTTCCTTAAAGAGACAAGGGCTTGGTTGTGGATGGGGGAGAGGAAAAGGGTCAATCACACAGCACACACTGTGAAGCTTCTTCATGGCTTAATTTTAGAATAACCAATGCACATTTAAAATACATCTGGTGGTTTGTTTTCTGATCCACTCTATCCTAACATATTCCTCATACTTATGTGAATGAGCACAGTGCCCTTTTATCACAAATAAAGGAGAAGAGTTATTGAGTCACAAGTTACCTGTTGTTAGACACAGTAAGTTAAAATAACAACGACAGCAGCCAACTTAACTACTAATGTGAATGTTTTTCCTTCAAATTAAAAACAAAATCAGGAAGGAAACAAACAGTTAAAAGTTTTGTTAATGAAAGGTTAAGGTTGCCAGTCGCAGTGTGGACTGTTTCAAACACCTCATTTAGTGGAAAGAGAAAAATATATGCAGAACATCAAGTTTATAACCAGAAAGCCATTTAAGACTACTTTTCTTGAGTAATACTCATAATTACCACCTACAGTCATTCATTTAGGTCATTCTTTTGATGTTGCAGAACCTTTCTCAGAGAAATATATTTGTCACCAAGTAGATTTCATTGTAGAAAATATCCACATTTAATTTCTGTTAGTTGTAGAAGTACTACTATTTGGTGCAACAAAAGGATAATTAGGGACATAAAGGTAACAAAAATCTTTAGTTGTTTATATCACAGAAGAAAATCAGATAGTCTTTTACTTTAGAGCTGCTGGGATTTCTTAATTACATGGGCATAGCTAATGGAATTTACTAGGGGAAAAAATCCAACCTCTTTCTCCAAAAAAATCCCAAATGCCTGCTCCAAACAGAAGAGAGAATTGCATGAAAAGCTGAGGACTCTAGCCCATCCAAGTGAGAGGGGTAAGTCAGGTGGGCTGAAAAACAGCAGGGCTCAGAAGCCAAGCACAGGCAAGATGCTGCCACCTGAGATAAACCAGAGGCGTTGTTACTAACAGCGTGTCCTCTGCACAGGTGTCACTTCCTTCCTGTGTATTTTAACTGTAAGACAAGTGATGCAATTTACCCTGTCACACTGTTTACAATGCTTCCTCCTTTAGTAATCAGCTCCTATGTGGGAGTGGGAATCGGCGTCTCTTACACAGAGGATCTGGAAAATGCCATCTATCTCTCAGCTCTTTATTTTCTCTCTTTGTAAATTACCAAGTACTCGCCTCTGTTACATGAATGCTGCCCAGACTTTGATGTCTTCAACATTAACAACTGCAGCTGGCTTTAGCATTTTCTGGTACCTATAATCATACTTTATATCATTAGAAAATAGTAACTACAGTATAACAGTATGAAACCATCAGGATTAGTCACCAACAAGTAAAAAGATTGATCTGTTTTCTTTGTGAGTTCAGATAACACGAGCTATGCTTATCTGGTTCATTACATGGAAGTGCATAATAAAGCTGTAAAACTAAATGAATTGCCAATACAGACTAATCATTTCACATTTACCCAAGATGATAGCATTCAAACAAGGCTCCTGCATTCCAAAGCAAATTCCTTAATTAATGTTAAGTGCTCTATATCATAAAATAATCATTATTTTATACTTAAGTCCAGAATAAGATGAGCAATGTGAAACAGTGCAGTCATTGCCAGACCACGTAAGGACCAAAATGACCTACCAAGTTTAATATTATAGTTTAAGGATCCAGTCCAAAAATGAGAAAGCATAGGAACCAAAAAAAGGTCAATTATTATGATGTTTTTCATGGTTCTGGGGATTTTATAATAGCAAAAAAAGAGGACGATTTGCAACTGTATTTAGCTTAATGTTTCTTTTTCACTTTAAATGTTCTCAAGAAATATATTAGGACAAGTGTAATGTGATAAGACAAATGGTGATGATGTGCTGAGCAAGCTTTTATGTACTTCAGCCTTGACCTACAGTATCTCTGACACAAACCAATTGAAGCAGAAAAGGGCACTTATTCTAAATCTAAAGGGCTTCATTATGGGACAGAAATTCAAGAAAAAAAATAGACTAAATCTGCCAAAATTATTTTAATTTTACCTTGCAATGGACTTTAAAGTAAATTTTAAAGACAGGAGATTCAGTACCTGAATATACTCTGTCAGCAAAACTTCCAAATGGCAACAAAAGGGGACAATGACAAAGTTATTAGAATTCCAAATACAAATAAGAACCGTTTGTACATAAGCAAGAGTATCTGGATTAGAATATCTTGTGAATTGAAGACAGGCACTCAGAAAGGGAAAAGAGTTTTCTAAAAGCAATTTAATTATGTTTATTGATCAGTCACAGTTCCTTGAAACAAATCTACTGAAAAGAATCTAACAGAAATCCATACTGAAATGAGAGGGCATGAGTTAAAGATACAAGAAAGAACTATATTCAGACCTGAAGAAGAAAAATCAAGAAATGCATGGAAAGATACACTGATACTCAGACATCAAAAAACCCAGAATGATAGATAAAGGCCAGCACATGGAATTGAGTATTATAAGCTCAGGAAATACTCTGAAGTGCTTCACAGAAACAGCACATGAAAGGTTACATTACACAGCACGTTTATTTCTCAGAACACTCTTGTAAAAAGGTATGTGACTGTCTGGTTATATGTATAAGAACGTGTCTCTTTTTATCAGAAATGTCATTCAAGAATCCATGTTGCACAAAAAACAGATTTTTCCATTTTTTCACAAAATTTCAACTTAACTTCAACTAGTTAAGGAGGAAATAGCTAACAGTAAGTTGGTGTATTTATGAGTTAATGAAATATACTGGGAAAAATATCTGTTATGACTTGTTCCTAAAAATCTGTGAAATGCTATAAAAGGAGTCTATTAAAATGATAAAATAATTATTACCATCTTGCCTTCATGCACATGTGAAAGAGGATTGTTGTCATTTTAAGAGTAAATCTAGTTCTACTGAAAAGGAACAAATTTAATCAAATAGTTTACTTATAATTGAAAAAAATCTTTCCAGTGGTGGGCTACTCCTCCAGGAAATATATGGATATTGTAAATACATACTGAAAAACCTGTGACTGTCAAGACTGACATGACCCAGGATTCTATACAATGCAGAAGAAATGTAAAATAATTTTAATAAAATATTAGCACTTGAACAAGCAGTAATACACAAATGGCATAAGTTACCAATATGCAGTTCAAAGCTATTCAATATTTATTGAATATGTATTTGTAGTATAACACGTAAGTAGAATGCTAAGCAGCACCTACAGTACTTTTCACCAGCAAATTCAAATTACTGTCTTAAAAAGCCCTATAAGAAATGACTAAGTGCTCTATCCCTTGAACTGCCACTCAGAATTCAGCAACACTTCCTGAAGACTGAAAGAAAGCTAAGTTACAAATATTTAGTAAGATTAATTTACTAAAAAATACCCCAAAAAACTACAGGTATTTTGAGTTGATCAGACAACAGAAACAGTGTTAATTCATCAAAAGCAGTAATGGAACTTCACAAAAGTAATGGTTACTCAATATGAGTTTTTTTAACATTAACTTCATAAAATCTATATTAAGAAATTAAAGACTTGGTTAAGTTCATTACCACCATAAATTTGTTTTTATTAAGATCTGGTACAATACAGTATCTCAGTTAAGGAACTAATATAATATAAAAAACAGTACAGCTTTCACTGAATTTCTTTAAAGAATTGAATTCAGAAAATACCCTGCAATTAGCCCTAGTAGGTATTCATTTCTCTGTTCTTTCTTTTCCAACTCGCTCAGTCGATTTAAGACATTACCAGCCAGGATTTTACCACTTGCATAATAACTAAAGAAGAAAAAGTTTAGATGTTATAAAATAATAACTCTTGATGACATAGTTTTTGATTTCAAAAGTATTCATCTATTGAAATTGGCTTTAAGCACCTATCTTTGATTAAAATTAATTACTCTTTTCATTTTTACGATGGTCTCCATGATTTGCATCCATGTTACAGACACAGTCAGGATTTTTGACCTCCCAAAAACATTGTGATATTAAACTCATTAAAGGCTACAAGTGGACCAGTGGCTACTGTAACATTTTAGATTAATCACCTTTTGTTCTCACGTTAAAGGAAGTGAATGTTTCCTTTTCTAAATACAAATATTGTGGCTATGTATTACTGGCCAACTTTCTGTAGCAGCCTAAATGGACTCTAATATAAAAGTCAGGCATTCCTTCACTCTTAAGAACTCCTAACAAACCTTGCTGAAACAGAAAATGAAATATATTAAGAATATTTTCAAATTACTCATGGCATTCTGACTCATGACACTGTATAGGATGCTTGTTACAACAAGTGAAGAAAAAACATACTTTATACCAGAATACATGTGTGTCTCCTCAAAATGCCAACAAGCTAATATAAAAGCTTCTAAAATTTTCTGAAAAAATATAAAAGAACCACAAAACTTCTATATAATTGGAAATAATGCCATTTGTAGGGCATTTAACTATAATTAAAATTTAGACACCTCTTTGGTCAGGAAACATGAACACTAAGAATCTTTCAGTCTCCCAGTTTAAGAAGCATTTCTTAATACTTTATACAACATTTAACTTTGCCTGATGTAATTTTCCAGTAATTCCAGAAGGCCTGGCTTGTACAAAATACAGGTCAATGTTGAATACCTTGCTCATTTATTGTAACTTTACCTTACTATGCCAAAGATAACCATAAAAGGGAGCCCAAAATTAGTTGTCCTTATCACTAAAGAAATTTAAAAATTACTTTGCAACTTCCCAAATCTGAGCTGCTGAGATGTAGCTAATGTTAATTCAGTAGGTTTATTACTTATGCCTTCTTTAAAAGAGATGTTAACAAAACAAGAATCTCATTTTTTTCTGAACCGGCAGAAAATAAATGTTGTTTAAAAAAAAAACCGAGCTGATCACAACTGACAAAGTGCAGAGCCCTGAAAGTAAGACATCTGGCTTCTTAGACTGACCAACTCATTGAGATTAAAAATAAAGAGAAGATTATGAAAAATCTAGTCCCTGATTCAATAAAGTATCCAACTAAGTCTAGCTTTACATATTTAAGTTTTCCTACTAAAACTAATGAAATTAGTTACTTTAAAAAATTATCTCTATGCTCATAGACAACACAGGAGGAGAGAGTGAAAGTAACTGCAGGGAGAAGTCGTCAGGCTGTGCCTAGAATTGTGCAGAAGCTCCACAAGCCCCTGTTGCAGAAAAGGCAAGGACATGGCTTCAGAACAGTTTTGAGATCAGCAATGAACGCCATCCATGCAGGGATCACTTCCAGCATCACCTAACCCGTGCTCCAGGCAGCCCTGCTGAGGGATAAACAGCAGCAGAGGTCTGAAAAGGAACATCTGGGAAAAGGAGCTGTTAAGCAAGCCCACTAATCCTTCCTTTGGCAAGATCAACAGGTTGCAGACACTAATTTTCTGTATTTTTCAGGATACACGAAAACCAAGATTTACTAACATTGGATACTTCCAGCTCAGCTTCTTCTCCTTAGTGGCAACAAAACAGGCACGTGAACAACTCAAAGAAGAATTAAGGTATTACCAATTGCTAAGGAGAAATAAAATGCACTGAAGAAATCTGTTAAAAGCAGCTGACTAGGAAAATAAAAAAGAAAGGAAATTGGCCAGACATTCATTGTAAAATTACTAATAGTTGCAGAATAGATTGCTACTACTCCAGTTTCAAATGTGGTAACATTCCATAGGTTAAAAATATTACAACAAAAATAACACCCTTCAGAGGTATTCAAATAATTCGAATTCTTTCACTGAAATAATAAATATTCATTATTATTCCTGATGACTTTCTTTTTTTTTACTTCCATTTGTTAAACTAACTGAAAATTAAGTTCAAAAGCAACGGCTGTTGAAAATTAATTTAAAGATCAAGCTGCATTCTCTTATGGAATAAGCAGTTCTAGGAAGTTGAATTGAATCTCAAGAAACCATCATCAAATATGTTGTTGAACAATAAGAAACTTTTGTGGTCAGAGAAGGATGTATCTTGAGTTAGGCAAGGCTGATATTAATTTTTACTTTTTCACCTATACCTATCAGCAAAGTTGAACTGGAACATTTAGCTATAAACTATTTCAGTGGAAATAATTAAACAGCTCTCAAAAAAGCATGAAGGAAGGAAAATCAACACCAAAAGGAAAAAAAATACTTCTTAAGGAAAACAAGGAGTTGTCTTAAACTATTTTTTGACCACTGAAATGAAATTATCTGAAATGACTCATCAAACTCATGTCAAGCAAGGCCATCACTTTCAATTCCCTTAATCTACAACGAGAAACTTCAGTAATTCAAATGTTGCTATTTTCCTGATTTTGTTCATTTTAATATAATTTGCAGCTAACACATAATATAAGTATAGGAAATCTCTCCTCTTTGGATATACAGTTTGTTCAGCTGTTGTCAGCTGTCTTCTACTGCTACGAAGTAAAATTATAACAGGCACTGAAGCAATATAAATTAATTATCTCCCCGATTCCAGCTCTAGAATATTCCATTTTTAAAAATTGTTAGTTTTATAAAGTAATTTTAAAATAAGATAGGGGGGAAAATCATTTTGCCAATCAAACTTGCTTACTTGGGTACTTATAAGCTTAGGAGTTCCTCAGTTCCTAGTTCCTATGTGGCCTAAGTAGAAGTACAAAGGCAGTTGGTGAAATTTCTGATTTTCTTCAGTTTAACACCTGTGTTCCCTTTCTACCCCAAACAGGCATGCACATCTTCTGCCTATTTCTAAACTTCTTATAACAAAATAAATAATGCATTTTTTTTTCTTCTTACACAGTTCATCTTAAAAAAAAAATCAACTTTTCCTAAGGTTTATCATTAATAAAGTTATGAGAAAAAAATCACCAAAAGGACCAAAATGAAAGCACCACATAAAAGTAAGCAGCAGCTACACTGTGCCAGCCTGCTTTTTTGGTAGCTATTAAAATAACACAAATGCTTTCCACCAATCAAAATGAATGAAGGAACAGATTCA
Source organism: Sitta europaea (assembly GCA_013400255.1). Classification (NCBI taxonomy): domain Eukaryota; kingdom Metazoa; phylum Chordata; class Aves; order Passeriformes; family Sittidae; genus Sitta; species Sitta europaea. The sequence goes on along the minus strand of VXBS01004086.1, from coordinate 203,962 downwards.
TTGAAAGGAGGTAAAAAAGAAAAGCCGTAAGTATATTTACCCATTGGAAGGAAGGGAGGATTTAGCTCTTTCTTTTCACAATTGATATAAAATGTTATAAATTTTTTTAAAGTGACAGAACTTGCCACAGATCTTTAGTACATGCTCAGTAAACGACTGAGTCAATAAACTCACTAGCAGCACTGTCTACCCTACTCAAATATTAACCAACCCTCTTCAAGATATGATGGATATATACTGCAAAGGATTTAGTTTAATAAAGTGGGGAGGAGGAGATTTTAGAAACAAAAGAATTTGGAAGATGATATTCCTGACTCAAACCTTGCTCTGCTGTTTTTTAAGAGAATCAACTGAAATTTTCTATTTCCTTGCATAAATTAATGAAAACAAATTTACATTTTTCTCTGTTAAAAACTTGCTTACAACTGCAGCTTTAATGTCATCCAAACATTATGGAAATAAGTGTATTCAGGAATACAGTCACTACAGCTTTTACTCTTCAAATTATGTACTGAAATGCCCAGTGACTGTGTGTTGGGAGAGCTGCACGTGCTGCTCCTCTCTACCCCAGGAATCTGGGACCCAAAACTAATCAGGTTAATACTAAAATGAACCTGCTGCCTCCACATTTTTTCCACCATTTTGCACAAAAAGCTTCCTTTTCTTTTTTCAATAATTGTTTTGTCTGAACAAGTGCAACAATGTTAAAAAAAAAAAAAAAATCACTCACATATGGTTTTCAGATGCAAAGGAAAGATTCTTGTTTCACAATTCCCGATACCTAAAGCAAATCCTCAGAGTTTATCTAAATGCCAAAAGCTTCTTGTGTTTTATGCAATCATGCTAATAAATATCAGCCCGATTGGCTTCTTACACCTACAAATTTAAGGGAAGACTTCATCGTTGTTTTCACATTTTTTAATGGATTTGGTTTGGGATTTGTCTTTTTTTTTTTTTTTTAATTTGCATTTCATATTTTAATCTGAGAGATTAATAAATTTAGGTACATATATTTACATTGTCAGTGAATACTATTTGTGAGTTAAAGAAGAGAGAACTGCACATTTTCAGAAAAAAAAAATTAAGTCAGAAGATGCTTCCAGGGATTGTCTAATCCAACCCAGCTGCTCAAGAAAGGTCACCTAAGGTGGGCAGCTCAAGTTCATGTCCAGTAAGGTCTCAAATACCTCCAAGAACAAAGCTCCACAGCTTCTCTGGGCAGCCTGTACCAGTGCAGGCTCACCCTCACAGTATGAAGATGTTTCTTGATGTTCAGGCAGCAAGTCCTGTGGTTTAGCTTGTGCTCATTGCCTCTCCGATTGTCACAGGGCACCATGGAAACATCTGCCTTCCTCCTCTTGAGTCCTGCCCTTCAGGTGTTCCTTTACATTGATTGATGTTCCTTTACATCCCAATTTACATTAAGAGCCTTTTCCTCTCCAGGCTGAAGCCCCAGCCTCTCCTCACAAAGATGCTCCAGTTCCTTGATCACATTTGAGGCTCTGTGCTGGACTTGCTTCCCTGTGGCCACATCTCTCTGATACTGGGAAGTGCAGAACTGAGTCCAGCACTGCTGATGTGCCCACACCAATGTGGATGGGTGTTGTTTTTGAAAATAAGCTTTTTGATTTGTTTTAGTAGAACAAAGTCAGTTCTCATGAAATTGTAAAGTAAACAAGAATAGTTTACATTCTTTTGTTAAAGAGATCATTTGAGAGACTTCTCATTTAACTAGTAAGACTGGAAAGGTGGATACTTCAATACCCAATCTCTGGTCAATATCCTAAAAATTATAAATAAGTGAAATTTCAATAAACTTAGTTCTTTTCTTCTTCTGTACCTGAACACCTACTGTACATTACTGTGTGTCCCTCTGTGCACCACAACCACAGATGGGAGGGGAAGGATCACCTTGGACTTGCAGGCAACACTCAGTCCCTATATTCATTTCAAACTGCCACTGAAGGTCTCTTGGTTCCTTGAGGCAACCACAAAGGCACAACATTTTTTTCAGACAAAACAAGTTGAAATAGTAGCATTTTGTCTCTATGAAGAGCCATGCATGTCTTGGTGCTTGACCTACTCAAGTGTCTTTCAGCTAACCATTCCCTCCTGCATTTGATTTAGACATGGTCCAATTATAGACTTTGGAAAATTATATGCCAGTGTGAAAATTTCTAATGCTCCAGGATAATTGGAACTGTCTCCTGTGTATAAAGTGTATGTAAATGGAGGAAGGGAAGAGTTACGAGAAAATGCAACTCTCTAGTCTGGTGGCAAAATTAGTCTCCTGGGAAATGAGACATCTGGTTCTAATCCCTGCTCCCCTGAGTGTTTAGTTTTGTGTACAGAGCAGCACAACAAATCTTATTTCTGAGTTATTTCTAGACTGGTTATCAAAGCACTTTCTTCAGAGAGGGAAGGTGCATGTTCAGGTGAGCTTCAGCAAATAATGAGTTGAATCTGAGTTTATTACATGTAACATGACCACCCTCATTACCAGGCTAATAGTTCAGTACACTATCAAATCAGTGCCCAGCCACTTGGTTCTTTCCCTGTTTCACCACCTTTATAATAGAAATTATTTATAAAATTTATAAATAAAAAAATAAAANAGAAAATTTTTAAAAAATTTAAAAAAAAAAAAAAAAAAAAAAAAAACACAAAAAAAAAAAAAAAAACCCACAACAAAGACAACTCCCAGAAAAACACATACAAAAAAGCAAAAAAAATCCTAAATCTTGTAGTTCTGCTTTGGATTAATATCGTATTTGATACCTTTTTTCCAGTAGCATTTTTGAAATTTGACTTCTTCCGCACTGGGAGGGTTTGGTTTACTAGGAAAAGAAATGCCATTATATAGCTTTAGTATTTATCTATACACCTATTCATTATGTTGAATCCCCAGTAGACTTCCTGTTCCACAGCAGCCCCTGTGACTGATCTACCCCTTACCCTGCAGCCCCTCTGCATCCCACCTGCAGCCCTGGATTAAGACTGAGCCTGTTGGTGTGGTGAGGTCAGACTAGGACACAGATACCCAGGCCTGTCTGATAGCTTGACCTGTTTACATGGGTCACAGAAGACTTTTCTTCCAAGAAAAGAAGGCTTTTCTTCCAAGTAACCTGCAATTTCTTTTAGTGTAGATTAGAAAAAAAAAAAAAAAAAGTATGTCTAGAGTGTATGTTATCATATCAGATAAAATATTTAGGGTAAATGTTTGAGCCTAATATTACATGAAGTATGAGATATTAAAATAATGATCCACGGCACTTGATATCATTAAAAAAAAAATAAATAAAGCAATATGAACTGACCAGATATGTCAACAGAAACAATTTGAAAAGATTGGTTGTATAAAACACAGCATCATCTTTCAGAATTACATGACTATATGTTTTATGGCGAAAAATTGCTTCCAGTCAAGTCTGATTCCTTCAGCCTCAAAAATCAGCACAATGAAAACCCACTTTCCTTAGATCAATTAAAAAAGAGCATTTAGAAAAAACTTCTTTCCTAATAAACATTCCATCACAGCTTAAATTTTTAGAAGTGGCCTAAGAAATTCTGGCAGCCAAATTCCATTAAAACTTACAGTCATTTGCCACTTAATTGGATGCATCCCATGGTAACTGCAGGAACACAGCAGCCCCATGGCCTCAAGGGCAGTGAGAAGCAGGGTGCTTCTCAAGCAGCCACCCAGAGTTCCTCTCAGAGCTTGGTGGATGACTGCACCCACATGCACAATGCTCCTGAAAACTGTTTCACATGACCAGTGGAGGAGAAATGGGAAAGGTGACTTTTTACAAACAATAATAAAAATATCTAGCCTGATGTTGATAGGGGTGATTCATAAAGCTTCTGGATAAGAAGAAAGTTTCATAGGAATTCAGGCATATATTGAAAGATAAAACTTGTGTTTTGAATAGTAGAAACCTCTAATGGATTTGAATTATGTTCAATTTTAATGTACACTTATTTTTTCCACTAAATGTTTTGTTGTACACATCATAATGCGACCATCATCATTAAATGAAACACTTTCATATTCTTGTGCAACAGCAAAAGGCAATGTTATAAAACCTGGTTATTTCTTAATAGTAAGGTCTTTAAAGTATTTGTGATTTAGGTATGAAAGTGACTACAGCAATGGCAAAACACATGGTCTCTGTGCCCATGCATCTTAGAGATTTTCACAGCTTCCCAGTGACTTTTTCTTGCTCCCTACACAGGACTAGTCTCTGTTTTCCTGCTTTTTTTTTCTAACACTGCCAGGCCTTTCCTACCTGAGGGTCCCCATAATCAGTTAATATCCAGGAAGAAGGTGAAAAGCAACATTAGTAAGAGCTCTGGAGGAAATTAATTTTAAATGCATCTTGAATTCATTTAAACAGGACTACAGAACAGACAACATATATAATTTTAAACCATGCAAAAATGGGATAAAATACAAAGGCAAGCTGAAGCTTGTCTCTATCAGACACATGACTGGAAAACTGCTGCAGATAGATCAGAGTAGAAGAAATGAGCAAAACAATGGAAGAACTTATTTTGACGAAAATGTTACACACGTGCAGAGAAATATCCCCAGTTTGCATAAATGGGCACATATTCCAAAGACTCACTGTGCAAGAAAAAAAAATTAATGTGAATACATATGTTTAACACTGATAACAAATATTAAATGAAGTAATGAAAAGTTATGAGTTTTTTCCTTTCGATTCTACTGAAAAGATAAAACCATAAACCAAGCAGTAAAAGAAAAGAAACTTTATACATGCATATACCAAATAAAAGTACATAAAGGGGATGCTCACCTAAGTGGGAGATTACATTTAGAAACACTGACAGCAAACCTTGTGACCTTGTGAATTGTGTTTCAAGGAAAAGTGGGGTGACGTTGCGTTACGGTATAATGAAAAATGTCATACTCCTAATATAAGGTCCCCCTTGAAATTACAGATGCCCACCTTATTTAAAACATGTATAGACACCTATATTTAGGTGTCTATAGGTCTGTTAAATAATTTAGGAGCCATTTTCCTATTTCTTAGGCATAGGGCTTTATGAGACAACCCAGAGCACAGGCAGCTGTGCCCTGCTAGGAGCCCATGGTCTGACCTAAGACAGGCAGGTTCCATCAAACAAAGCCAATTTGTCTTTCAAAGTATTTTACCTTTCCATGTTTGTCAGATTGACCACATTTTGCAAGCATTACCTGATAAATGCATAAAGCATTCTGCTCTCAGTTTGGCTTCCTACTGACAGAGAAAGCACAGGCAGTAACAATTTATATTTGAACTACACCTTGCAGAGCTACAGACACGTTACACAAATCATTTCAGCTCAGTTTTGTCAGAAATGGCAAAATAATACTATTTTCTAACGAAACTTCAAATCAGCAGCAGTTGCTGTCAGATAACTTGTAATTTCTCAGTTAAGTCATTGGGTCCAGCTCAGATGTTAAAAAGTAGTTTCTTTCTCAATTACACATCATTGCTTACTCCTTATTTTCTGATTGCTTCTTTCTTTTGGTTGTTGGTTTTACCATTTGTAATTACATAAAAGACCTTATAAAAAAGAGAAAATATTTCATTTAAAAACAAGTCACAGTACTACAACTTTTCTACAGTAATAAAAAAAGAAGTGAACTTCTAAAATGCTTTCAGATGAAGCAGATCTGCTAGGAAAGAAACTATTAGAGCACATTTCAGTAATTTCTAAATTTTATTGTAAATTTATGTTTATTTCTCAATTGCAAATTCTTTGCGATTTTTTGTTCCATTGAAATATAATGAGAGGCTCATTTTGGAAAAAAAACTCCATAGAATCAGAATTTGAATATTAGAATACAGAATTGAGAAAAATAGTTTAAAGGATTGTAAGCTTATTGTCCCCCTCAACTGCTCAAGGAAAAGTACAAGGAAACAAAAATTAAAATAAGAAAATGAAAAAACGTAAGCCAATAGTTAACAAGATAAAGGCGAACATTTTCTCAGTGATCTACTCAAGGCCACAAGTTTCACTGTCCAATTATTTAAAACTGCAGTAATATCTAGAGTTTTTCCAAATACCAATACTTAGCTTCCATGTGAACTAGTTCCACCACCTGCTGTGTTCAACACAGCCTTAAACCAAACCTCAGCACTGGAGGAAATGTTTTGGAAGCAGACTGAACAGCTCCCAGGACATTGGAACCAATGGCAATCCATCACACATGCACAAAACCAAGCTGTAACCATGAAACTTGTCCAGCCAGGAAGAACAAAAACCTAAGTGTGGATCCCAGCACATTCAAGGGAACACAGCAGAGATGAGGTTTCTCTTGTTCTGTGTTCTGAAAGTAAAAGTATGAATGCTTGCTGCCATCATGGAAGCCAGGGATGTACCTCTGTCAGCAAATGAGGGAGCTTCTGCAAATAAAAGAGCAGCATTGCTTACATGTATCTTTAAAACTTTTCAGTAAGTAAAATCCTCTAAATGTTTTAGCTAGAGAGTTTGTAACTTCAAATTAAGTTGAACTTGTTGGCTCATATGGCTTGATGCCATGTGGCCTCATGCAGGACACTTGGCCATATGGACAGGGAGTCAGATGCTTGCAAGAGGAGCATCCTTCTTCTTCCAAGAGCCAGGCTGAAAGCTCCTAATAAATAAAACCTGCATCAAGCTGAACAACCAAAAGTGACAAAATTTACAAACAGATTAGGCTACCCTGTGTTTTGTCAAACAGCTTTTAGTGGAGAAGCATATGAAGAGGTATTTCAAATTAATTCTACCATCTCTATATGAAATGAAATCATTCTTGACGCTTTTTATTTTAAAGGAACAGTATTAAGAGAAGGAGTTGCACATGCATCATGTCAGAAGCATGCACCTTAACGGAAATATTGTATAAAAATGCTGGACTAGGACATTTTGCAGCCTTTGTACCTGGAGTGCAGACAACATCTGCTCCTTTCTGTAAATAGAAATACTTCTTCCCTGGCCTCAACCCCTGATTTGCCAGCCCTTCAAATTATCCTGAGACTGGAAGTTCAGGCTCAGTGTTTCCTTCACAGCTTATCTATCAACACCAATATTACAGGCCAAGCCATTCACTCAACTGCACCTGTTCAGCTTGACCAGACCTGAAGCATAAATTCACTGATTTCTGGAAGACTAAGTTTGTATAAGATAAAACATCAAACAGTCAAAGCTTTATGTGTGATGGTAGCAGATCTTTTAATTTATTTAATTTGGTGGCAGCTCATCTGTTATTGCAGGGCAGGAATATATTTTAAAGGGTTATTCAACACCGTTTGCAAGACCAATGAACTCTAAACACAATATTTAATATTTGCCCCTCCTTTAAGTATAGGAACAAGAAGATAAGACTGCCTTTCACCTGATGGTAGATTTGATAGTGCCCAACAGAAAGTTTAATGTAAGCACTTTCAAGCAAATAGGCTTAAAAATATTAATGTTTTTCAGTTTGTAGGGAGAGAGTAAATCATACTGTCATGAGATCCCTTAATTTATCTGTATAACAGAATTGTAAATGCAGCAGAAAACAGCTTACTGAAATGTAAATAAAGCTTTGCGTGCAGTGCTAACGGGACAAGTTTATTTAATATAATATATTACACAAAGTCCTTATTGCTACCTTTCAGTTTATACTTCTATGGTAACAAGCTTAAAATAAACAGAACCCTCGTGTTAAAATCCAATGTAAAGTATCAACACTGATCCTTTTCAAACCTTAGACACCACTTAGCTCTTCACTTTTTAGTTTCAGCTACTAGAATTAGTTCAGTTATTAAAAGTAATAGTTTACCTATACTAATAGTCTAATTATTTAAAAAAATAGTATTCCAAAGTTTCAATTTAATTCTTACTCTTGAATACTGAGTAGCTGTAAATTTAGTTAAATTTGACCAACTTTATAGGATATGGTAACAGAAAAATAGTTTTATTTATATCCCAAACTGAGAAAAACAGTAATGCCCAAGGTATGTTCAAGTATTCTACAGTTAAGCTTCATTCTGGCACTGTTGTATTCTACATGTTGGAAAAAATAATGCCTGCAAACCTTATGATGATAAATGTTCAGATTCTTAGAACACTGAATAGCAGGTAAATGAGGTCCTTTTGTTTAAAGCCCATGGAGAGTATCAGCACTAGAAGCACCAAGGTATTCAGGAATTTGAACTCCAAAAACTGTGTATGTTTACCATTTTCTGTTTCAGGTCCTCATTTCTAAAACTGGAACAACAGAAGAGTCACTGGAGAAACCTACCAGCAGCTCAACTTATGATAACTTAAAAAAAAATTAAGAAAAGAAAACTAGCTAAATTCTCAGATAAGAACTGCAAGAGAATTGATAGTGCAACCTGATGTTAAATGGGCTCCAATAATTCAGCTGCCTATTTATTATAATCAGCAACTCTCTTGGCACCCTGAAATCCTGAATTTTGGTGTCTAGGCCTCCAAAATTAGTAGATGCTTGTGCACAGGTTCTTGATACGCAACTGAAGGAAAAAGTATTTCTTCTTTCCCTCAAAACAAGAGGCATTTTATCATGGATCTTTGGAAACACCCTACAGTTATTAATTTGATACAACAGAGAATGAGAAAAAGGCCACAGAAGAGAAGGCATAAGGATGCACCGTTGCTTGTTCGTCACCTGCACAGGCTCTGCAACCATCAGCTTAAGAATTTTAAGTAGTACTGCTGCAAGTATGCAAAAGAAAAAGAAAGAACAGGAAAAAGAAAAATAGAGGAAAAAAGAGAGGGAGCAAGAAAAAGCACATGGCCAATGGGATTATAATGTGAGAAGTGAAAAAAAAGCTATCCAGCTGTCTTCCATTCAAGTACATAGAACTCTTTTGAGGATTTATTATTCAGATACACCAAACTTCAGCTCTTAAACAAAAGAGCTCCAGAGCTCATTTTAAGTTCACAGTGCTGCCTGTAAAAGGGAAGTCATGACCCATAATCTCTGCTCCAACCTAGAGGACATACATGCCAGACATACAATGACCTGAAGACACAGAGCAATGGCAGGGATGAATACTATCCAGTATAAAGATAATTCAAAATTATTGAGATTTTTTCTTTCCTGCTCCTTCTGGAAGCACTTGCAGCTCAAAGGATTTTCTCCTGCACACCTCAGAGAAAAGCCCAGCAGGGCCAGGCCCTGTTCAGAGCAAAGAGCACTGTTTTCTGTTTCAAGCCCCCCCAGCAGGAAAGGCAGCTGCTGCATGGGCACTGCCTGGGGCCAGGAAGAATGAGCCAGTGGGGCAGAGCTGGAACTGGGCATCCAAGGTGCCATCTGCTGTGGGTGTCACAGGCAGGAGAGGAGCCACTAACCACCTGCCATGCCCAGCCTGCTTGGTAAACACCCCTTGGGTGAGATCACAGATGAACACAGCCCTGCTCTGCTGATACAGCCACACCACCCAGCCAATTCCCTTTACAGACAGGCTCAGCCACAAGGGACAATTCTTCAGGAACCAGAGTTCCTGCTACAGTCCAACAGACCCTGGAGTGAATAAAATGCCCAAACCCTTCAACTTCATGTCCTATTTCCCAATCTCTAGTCCTCAAGACCAAGACCAACCAACACAGTGCCAGGTGTTGGTGTTTCCCTGACTCCCACTTTCCCATTGGGTTTGACCAAGTTTTTCCAAGGCCATTCCTTCTCACCAAGTTGGATTCACTCTTCTCCAGATATGCCTGAAGGCTGTTCCAAGGAAATTATGACACCACTGATAGTGGTGCCTTAAGTTTTAGCTTTTATATTTTTTAGATGCTATGCTGTTTTAGTAGGTAGTTTTAAATCTCATAGCAAGTGTTACTAAGCTCTCTTCAAAGTAAACAGAGTAAATAGACAAAACAATTCCTCCTCTAGTTGTCCTATCAAGGACAACTTTCAAGCCCAAGAACAAAACAACACTAAAGTGAGAAAAAGAAACATGGAAGATAGAGCTTCATAACCTGAAGCTATAGTCAGACAATTGATTTTAATATGCTAACAAACCAGAACTTACAAAAGTGCAAAACCTCGTGATCAGTGATCGTGCTCAGTTGTCCATTTTGTCACCATTTTGGAGTGCATCCAGCTAGACCCTTGTGCAGCCCAAGTATACCCATTAAAACCTTTTAATAAATACCTACTTTTTCCTACTGCTCTGTCTAATCTCAGCTCCAAGTCAGCCTCCAGTAAGCACCAATTGCAGCCTGGGGTGGGTGGGGAGAAAGTGAGGAGTCCAAACAGTGGAGAGTAACTCCAGCACTCTGGTTATAGGAGACACAGTCAACTAATCAAAGCCACAGCAATGTTTGGCTAGTAAAGACCATGTTTGCAGTAGAGGTGGACAGGAGGAGAAGGAGCTCATGTGCCTCCTGGGTTTCACCCTGACCAGACTCTCCCCACTGCCCAGACATCCTGCAGCAGTTTGCAAGCAGGACTGTGCCCATGGATCAGACAGATACTGCAAGTGAGATCAGTGAGTGCCCCAGCCTTCTCCTGCTGGAGGTTTCCAGAAGGAAACGAAATCTTCCCCCCCAACATTTGCATCTTTTCCCAATCCATGTTTTAGCTGCACAGCAGCATACCTTCCAAATACTATTTCACAAATAGCATAACAGAGTCAATTGCAGTGTTTATACATGTCTTTTGTTTTTAAACAACTTAATTTTATTCTCAAAAAAAAAAAAAAAAAAAGATATCCACCTTACAAGCAGCATATAGCTTCTTTTGTTTAGGAGGAACTTATAGTTTGTGCATGCCTGGCTACTGCATTCAGCCCATTCTTTAAAGTCAAACAAGTTTGTTTTGGAGTTCCGCATTAATATTTTTTTTCCCCTCACAATATATTTCTTCACAGAACTGCAAAATTTTAGTCAATGATCAGACAAAAATAGCAAGTTGTTAGTAACCTCTTTGTCATAAACAGGAAACACACTTCCCCTAATTTTATAGGGTATTTATGGAAAGTGCTGACCAACCACTCAAAGACATTTGTACCACCAACCCTGTATCCTGTCTCTCTCTGTTGTACAGTGTGTACAGGACAGTTTGCTTTTTTTTTTTCTTGGGGAAACAGTCTTGTACACAAATAATCCCTACATTTCTCAGTACAGCTCTCTCTCTCTCCCTTTGAAGGCATTTACACTAGACAGTGTGGAATTAGTGTGGGAGAAAAACAGAGACAAAAGAAAAGTTTACCTCAATCATGAATGTGAGCCTTGGAGTTATAGAAAAATGGCTAGGCCCTAGTGAGCTTAAAGGTAAAAAGAGTTACATAAGACTCCAAATTCTTCTGGGCAACCTTGAACCAGTAAAGTTCACCAGATGCTACAGAGAGGTAAATGTAAATCAGGTGCTGTGGTACAACTTCAGCTTGTGATGTCCAGGTCCATCAATGCTGGTGCTTGTCTTTACTCCAGAAAGGGCTTGTGAGGAACAACCAGATTGCCTTCCCCACATCCTTCAGTGCAGGCAAACCACTCACATCACAGGATAATAAGAAATTGTCAGAGCAATCCTTTACTTTAAGCTTCTCAAAACCCACAGAAGTACAGCCAAGACCAGAGGTGACCATTCCACAGAGCAGAAGTTCCCAGTACCATAAGGTAGCAAAAGTCCCTCCTGGCTTTGGTCTCGTAGCCCACTGAACTCAGCTCAACAGTACACATTAGGGGAGTTTCAATAAACTGACTGTAAAAGTTAATATTTTACAGCGTGTTTTGTAGTATCTCAATACACGTTTGTATTTCTGTATCCTTAAAAAATGAACATTCCACTGTTATTGTTAGCACACAGGAATGAAAACTAGAAAAAAATTTTAAAGGTCTAGTATTTCAATCTTTGGCAAAAGCTGGCAAACTTGCAAGAGACACTGTGACTAAAGGCAAATTACAGAGACAGACCAACATGCTGACATAGAATAAATTAGAATCTGAGCTTGTCAGTGTCAAAAAACATTCCCTAGTACACAGTCACCATGTTTGCATAAAATGGTGTTTTCCTTAGGAGGCAAGGCAAAGAGCCCTGGATACTACTTCTCATGGAGACAAGTCAGCCTTTCTCATACCCATACAAATCCCTTTGGACTGTGCTGTATCTTCTGGGTTTTTAGAGAAATAACAAAGCTGTAGTACTTCTGTCCTATTTCCAAAAGTTTCAGTAAGAAAAAAGAAGCACATAGATTTTGATCCTGCATTAAAATTACAGTCCAACATAAGCAAGTTTCTCCTGCATACCTGCAGTTGTTTTTATCCATTTATCACAAAACTTTTCTAGGGTAGGACCCATTATCTGGACACGGACCTAAACTATCAGGTATTTGCCAAGGTCCTCAGAACACTTTACAGATGCTGTGGTAAATCATTTTTTGACGTGCAGTTTAAAACCAAGGTACAGTAACCTAAAAAAAGTCACAAAAAAGTAGGACAGGAGTTGGACATTTCTGATAGGAAAAAATGCTCCTCGTTAAAAAACTCTCCTGAGCTGAGAGGATTTTTTGCTGCTTCACTACCACATAAAAGTCTTAAAATTTCCCATAAACATATTTGTGCTAAATACTCAGGATTATGGATAGCTGAAACACAGAACTACAAAGTTATCACCCCTGCAAAGGCTGCAGTATATCCACAGCCTTGCTTCACATCAACACTCCAAGAACACAGGGAGAAAGCAGAATAGGGAGCACATCCTTTTCTCAACCACTAACAAGCTGTTCCCTCCCTCCCTGAAAGCCCAGAGGCTGCTTTAAACAGGGTCCATGAAAGAGAGCACATGGCTGGTGCTGCTGTTATAGAACACCCAGGATGATTCCTTTCTGGGAAGGATCAAAGCCACCCTCCCTGCTGGGCTCCCCTTTTCTCCTTGCCTGGGGTTTGGCATTAAATGAGCCCCATTTCAGCACTGCCTACCTCGATTTCCACTGCAAGTCCAACAAGATCACCTAACCAAGTGATTCACAGAAAGGCGAGTAAAAAGTAAAGGCTGCGACTAAATAATTCTGCCAAAATCAGAGAATCAATGCAATATACTTTGTGACCAGATCTCAACAGTCAATTTTTGTTTAAGTGAAACAAGAACACCAAACAGGAGTCAAAGCTGTAACAAATACTTGGACTAGTCTGGAAGAAGGCAACCACCCATACCTGTGACAGATCTTGTACAGCTTTTCAGAGCATCAAGGATTTGCTTTTATCATGAAACCATGCATACTTTGTTTAAACAGTCAATACCATAAAGCCATTGCCATGAATACAAGGCAATCTTGTTCATTAATTACACAGATGCTTTCAAAGCAGTCTTCATTGCCAGGCTGAGCTTTTAAAACCCCTTAAAAATGCGTGTCTTGTCACTTACTCAAACACATAAGAAAATATAAGCATGATGTAAGATCAGCTAAAATTCTGGTTTCTGAAATGAACAGCAAGGTTCCTGTTGGCCAAAGCTGGTCCCACTTTTTTTACCTGCTCTAGCATGAAGGAAAGAAGGCTGTTACTGGAAACAGGAATAACAGGAAAACAGTCTTAACAGGATGCAAAGACACACTTCAGTTATTAATGTAAAGATTTTGTTATTAGCTTTGTGTTTTCTGCCCTTCTTTTATTCTATGTTTACAACACCAGAGGAAAGACTCCTGTGATATATTAGATTAAGGTACTGACTTGGGAATGATCATTCCCAAATTGTAGTTCCAATACTCACATACTGCAGCAGGGAAATTCAATTAACCTTCCTCTGTATTTGCTTAACTTCCTGTGTAATGGGGATAAGATCTCCAGAAAAGGGCTCTATAAAGCTTAACCTTTATAAAACTCCTAAGATGAAATAGGAATATGCTGTACCAAATAAAAAGTACACAAACAAAAAGTGCATAAATAAGTTTCTGTATACTAGAGCTAGCTGGATAAAACTAAAACTAAACAGTAACCCACCACAGAATGATGCTTTATTGAAATCAAAATGCTACACACAATTCGTATCCATTGTGCTGACATTTAATATCAAAAGATTTCTTCTGACAGTTTTTAAAGCATGTGCATGGGTTCATTTGGAATACTAATAATAAAATATTTTTTAAAAAAAAATTTGAAATGCTCCATAAAATAACATTTATTTTCAATAACTTTATTTTTAAACTGCTGATAAGCACTACATACTTTGGAAATTTATGTAAAAAAATTTTAACTGTTCATTAAAACACTTTATTCTTTTCCAAATTGACATTTTAACAAAGTTCTTTGTGATTTAAATATATCATATATGGAAAACTCAATTCATAGTTTCAGTGTTAACTAGAAAATTTTCAATTACATGCTGCCACACCTTATGACTCTTGTAAAGCGAGTCTGTATCCTTATATTTAATTAAAAATATTCTTAATAGGAAATAAACTTTATTTTTTTATATTCAAGCAATTACTTATCAAATTTAATTCACAGTTCCATAAAGCAAATGTCATGGTGAATTAAGTCCTATTCCTCAGGTTAGAAACTTATTGGGGTTTTTTTTGTTTTATTTTACTTTCTGAAAAGACTACATAATCTGAACCGTTATAAAATATTGGAAGGTTTTTTCTGCCTTTGTAGAGCTTTAACTTTTGTTTTCATTAATTATGCATGAAAAACAACGACTATAGTAAGTTTTGCTGAATTCTTTTTTCGCCCCAGTTAATTTTATCTACAGTTACACATGGAACTGGAGGTTAAGAAGGGCAGAGACTGCAGGCCTAAGAAATCCTTATATACAATTATTACCTCACACTTCTGCAACCCATTATATCTTTTTACTGAAATAAGCATGATTGCAGCACCCTGAAGCACACTTTAAATGTCATAATATATTGGTTTGCATTAGAGTTCATCTACAGGGGATATGTTGTTTAAGTAAAACGATTAATACATTTTTTTTCCTGTCACTTACGAAAGATTTTTATCCTCTGTCCTTTGAGGTAGGTTAAAAATTCGGGTATCTATGTGGAAAGCAGAAGCCTTCAAATATCCTGCCGAGTCCCTGAGCCCCTAAGGGATTTTCACAATCACCTTTAAATGCCCAACCTCCAATTCCATACTTAGTGATCCAATAATTATAAAGCAACAACAGACCCAACTCTTCAAGCTTCAAGCTATCCCCCAAGCTGAGCCCTCCCCTACCTCACAAGTGTTTACACGTTTCTTTTAATTCACAAAAAAAGGAGGGGCTGTGAGAGAAGAGAGGTGGTAACGTGATACCAACAGCTCCCTGACCAGAGGAATTGCTTGATGATCCATCAGGCAGCGGGGTAACAAGGGTTCCCCTTCTCCCACAGGCAATCTCTCCAAATTCCACCAAATGCCTGCCTATTCCTGACCATGGAAGTCTTCCTCTCAAAATTTCCATGGTTTCCATTATGGCGTAGAATGGAAAGGTTTTAGTTTGGGGCAGGGGGGGGAGTTTCTTTTTAATTTTATCTTCGCAGTTTGAAGAATTCAAAAACTACAGATATTACTTAGAAAGAACTACCTATTCCCAAGAACCAATCTGCTGCCTGCGTGCTATAAACTCATCAGCCTTCAAACCCTTTTCACTGAAAACCTGAATTAGAGCTGAGTTGAATTAAATTTGTGGGATCACCTATATACACCCATCTGTGTATAGTTTAAGATTATATTTATTCTAAAAAGAAGCATTTTAAGCTATACAAAAATAATTTTAAAGATTAAAAAGTTTAATCTTAATAGTTTCTTTGGAGACAGAAGCCATTACAATTATTTGAATAAAGTACACAAGACTTTATTTTCTAATTATTCAAGATCAGTGATTCAGGGAATCAACATGCTCTCCAGGGTAGAAACACTGTGTAGCACAGTTCAAAAAAAAAAAAAATATTTGCTCTCAGACATGTTTGGATAGTGATTCAAAAGACCTCGGACACAAATTTGCCTTCTGGTGACTTACGTAGGTGCCACATGTCAGGAAACCAACAATCATCAACCACGTCCATGACTTCAGTTCCTTGCAAATGAAGTCAAAATGCAGCTCAGATCAACTACAGTAACCCCCTAAGGTAAAGTATTTAAGCCAATGTTTGGGTTCTACAAAGAGAGTCTAGCAAGACCTATTTTATAAACACCAATTGTGTGTTTAATTAACATTGGTATTCTGTCAGATCAGAAGACCAAGAGGAAAAAGTTCCTCACTCTAGCCAGGAAGTATGACTGGCTTGAAAGGTTCAGGGAGATGAAATCACCAATACTAATTAATGGAGATGAAATCACCAGTACTAATTAATTACTCCATATCCTTCCAGGTAGTTTTAAAATCAATATTAAAGACAAGTCATGTGTTAAATACAAAAACCAGGAAGTTGTTGAAAGACACTCTGGAATCTTTCTTTTAAGCAACTTCTTGATTTTGTTTGGACAGGAGAACATGCACATACATCAAAAAGCTAGGAAGCTTTACAAAAGCCCCAATAGCTACCATGCACAAACCGAGGTAAAAAGAATTTATTTCCCTTTCCTTTAACAAGGCTAAAATAAGATCAATTTTAAGAATTCTGATTTATCATCAATAGGAAAATAATAGATGTTTAGGTCATAACACAAGACAATTGGATATTTTAATCAATTTTACTTCATTTGTGAAAGTCTGACAACATGGCAAAGTTTCCAGCTCTCCTGTAAGAGAAGAAGTATTCTCACTTTTATTTAACTGGTACTTCTGCAATTCACACCACTGAAGCTGCACCTCAGCCTTTACCATAGAGTTTACTCCACACTGTGACATCAACTGCATTCATAGCTTGGTGTCTTACAGACACTGACATTTCTCACACTGCACTTTCACCAGGTGCTGCCAGAGATAAATGCCACGCTGAGCCCTGGGATGAGGCTGCAATGCTGCTGCCAAACCAACACACCCAAAGGAGGGAGGGAAAGGCTCTGAGCATGCTGCTGATGCCCTGGCCTCCAAACAGCCTCACCAGAGCAGGCACCAGCTTCAGAAAACATCAAACCTTCTGTGGAACTCTCCTCAGTGCTTTACCAGCCCTGCTACAGCATTCACTTTACCTTTACAGTAAAGCTGAAGCCATTAAACACTTGTTCTGCTTGGTGACCTTTCATCCCCCCACCCCTTCTAAGGCTTCTGGTCTTCTCTTTCACCATGTGTGCATGGTAGCTATTTGTATTTCAGTTGTAGCTATGAAGGTTTAACTGATGCAGTCTTCAGTCACGGTATATTTACTGGTTTACTTTTCTCTCTGGTGCAATGCCCTCGTGTCATTTTTGTTTTGTTCCAATTTAAATTTGTTTTTATATAAAAAAGCTCTATTTACACAATCAAATGTCACTAGGAAACAGAGGAAAGACTGAGAAGACTCCTGATGTGTTCTCCAGAATTACACCTCAACTGCTTTCAGCCTTCAAGGACACAGATTTCAGTTGAGCTACAAGAGCATCTAACTTATGGTCACACAAAAATACTTTTTTGTCCAGCTGCTTCAACTTTGACTATCAAAAAAAATTACGTTTCGGTGTCAAGTATATAAGCTACACCCATGTTCCATCATGTTCAAGGAAATTATTCCAACTAGGGGATGTAGTAGTTTATTAAACAAATCACTGTCCAGGATATGTGTACTTATGGTTCTCTTTTTAGGTACGTTATGTTCTTTTCTGCTCAGTTTTGTGAGAAGCATAACTGTCCTACAAATGCAGTCTCCCTGTCCAAAGTGAAAATAATGTTTATGCCAGCAGTGGGCCTCTCTGCTTCACCCTGCTCATTTCAAGCAAACTGTGTCATTTTGGAGATTCTTCTGATGACTTTTTCATTTGCCTTTCTTCAGATTGTTTCTTTATGTTAGATACTATGCATGTTTTGCCTTGAAAGTTAAATAATGCCATTATGGCAGAATTTATTCTTGTCCAAAATCTAAAATACTCCTACTGTATTTTTACCCCAAAACAGAAACTTGTATTTTCATTTTGTAAAGAATGGCTCTCAGATAGATGCAAGTACAGGTATCACAAAATGCTTTAGCAATCCTATTTTTATCAGCTATAAAATGAAATAATAAAAATTTAAATTATACTAATAAAAATTAAAATTAGTTCTATAAAATAAAATTAAGCAGATCTTTGAGCTTCTATATGAAGCCAATAGCATCAATATTTTGAGGGCTACATTGCTCATATTTTTATAATAAATTGACACCTGATTTATTTTTTCTTTTCCTAATAGCACACTAGCAAGCAATTATTTGCTTAACAAAACACAATCTTCCCTTTCGGTAATTTTATTTGTCTTTACACAGCAGCATAGGCAGAAAGCACTAAGGGATCAAGAAGCAAACAAAGTTTAAAAAAATCACTCTAATTACTAACCTGTTTTATAGAGTCCTGCACTTTTTCAATACATTACTGTTACTGTGAAATCTCTAACACAGAAAGCAGCATGAAGAGGCAGACATGCCCAAGAAGTTCCAATAACAAAATGTGCAATGCACAGGGCCAAGAGCACTGCTTACACTATTGCAGTTTTTCCAACAAACCACCATTCCTCACTCTCCTGTTCAGGGAGGGGATCAGACAAATAAGAACACATCTTTCTAGATCTCTCCCTCTCTGCCTCCTCTGGAGAAGCTAAAAGTGGAATGGAACACACAGCTGGCTGCACCACGGACTCCTGAAAATGCTCACAGCTAACTGCTAGCACGGGATTTATTGTTTTCCTTGGCATCCTTCCTGCCCACTCTCTTCTGTGCCTCTGCCTGTAACATTGCATGGCCACAGGACAACGGCAGGTCCCGAGTTACTCCGCCTGTGGAGCAAATCCCTGCCCTACTAAGGGAGTCAGATGTCAACAGATACCACTGAATATATATTTGGCACATTCAAGCCAGAAGTTTTATGAGCTCAAAGCATGCTAAACAGCCTGCTTCAAACACTCACTTCAATGATCGAGTATAGCATTGTTTAAATATAGACAAGATGCTTGTTACATCAACATTAAAAAGGAGACCAGAGGTTTTGGTCAACAGGGACTGTGAGCTCCCCAGCACAACCAATCTCAGTTCACAGAGGAGAGATAAGAGCACCCAGTCTCCTGGCTCCCAACCTTCCATTTACTAAAAGCTTTTATCCTAAGAAGGAACGAGTGAGTTGCCCTTTTTTTTCCTTTTTAAATGACAGGATGTCAACACAGATAAGTGGGAGCATAACAATTAGGCAAAAAAAAGTTTTTTTCCTTAATTCTTTTGTGGTTTTTTTTTAACTGTCTACAGAATAAATAAGAAAGAAATGAGCAACAGCAGAAGCAGAAAAATACAGGGAAAAAAAAGGGTTCATAAAAGCTGCACCACACACCTAAGTATTTTGAAGCCACAAATACTTAGAAGACTTGCTGAGAGAAAGCACAGTTATCTGTACTCAACTAAGAATTTCCTCAGAGAAACAAATGTCTGGGAAGTTGGAGTATCCTGCTGTTCAAAGCACCTGCACAGAAGGTAAGTGGAAACTTTTAGTTCGAGAGCTGTTTCTTCTTGGAACAACAAAGCATCCTTGAGAGACAAGTCAGAGATTCTGATGTTTTACCTTTACTACCACACAAATCCCTGATAATACAATGATTTCTCTCAGCATTTCACCATATAAAAAGAAATTTAAGGCACAGACAGTCAGAAAGCCAAACATTGAGATAAAAAGCACATGAGAAAAGGATCAGCAGGTAATGATTTAACCGTTGAACAGAAAATAAGGCAAAAATAACTTCTTTGTTCACAAGCGTGGTGACCTCAGGAAATGCAATGCATGTGAGGTAGAAGAGAAAAAAAATGAATGATAAATTTCAAAATCCTATGGAACACTGCTTTCAATAAATACACAACACCATTTCCTGGACTAGAAACAAAACTCCCCCCGAGATTAATAGTATAGTGATTGAGAAAACCATGAAGTATACTCTAGCACATAGGCCTGACATTCCCTTTCTCTTCCTTCTTTCCACAAGGTGAGAATATAAAAAGAAGAATACTAAAAACATTATTACATGATCAGTGCTGAAAGTTAACAGCCTGAATATCCTTTCCTTTATTTTAACAGGATTTGTAGCATACAAACATATCCAAAACAGCTGATGAATTAACATTGCCTGAATTAATTATGTATTTCTTACTATTCTTTTAAATCACCTGAATGATATAATGGAGAAAAAGCTGACAGGTAGCTGCTTTTTGACATTTTCAATTGCTCAGAGGGCACACATCTCCCATTCAGAGGTACTGAACGGGAACTGATGAAAGCAAAGAAAACAGGTTTTCTTCTTCAAGAACTCCACCTCTTTCATCAGACAAATTGTATGGAAGTGGCCTTTCCCCTCTTCTAAGAGTTGAATGAAGAGTCACTGGCAGTATTTGGTGCAGCATTTGGGGAAAACAGCATCATTGGTGGGTACAGACCAAAAGAGATCTCTCTCCACTCTGCTGCTCCTTTTTAGGGTTGTTGTGATAAGAAGCAGCAGTAGTGGTTTGGAAAGTTTTTACCAAAAAAAAACCAACAAAAGCCCAAAACAACTACCCCTAATAACTAACCTTTGTGTAAGATTCTTTAGTTAAGTAGTTTAATGCTGATGTAACAACAGAAGCAAATGAAAAAAATCAGCATTTTTAATTAACTCTCATTAAAGTTTTAAATTATTTTTCTGGTCTTTAAGCACAGGGGAATTTTTTTACTTAATATTCTTTAAGTGAATAGAAATTATGAACCCACTAATTAATCATTGTTTCATGGAAGGAAACTGTAATTTAAACATCTTCTGGTTATTAGTGCAAGATCAAAGAATTATTCCCTTATTGTTTCCTCCAAAACAACTAGCACAACGAGACTAAGGTTTCATTATCTTCAATTTTTCTGAGCCATGACAAATTAAGACTAGGATCTTTATTAGGTCTTCCTTTGTTTTAACATTAGATGAGAAACTAAATATTTTCAGGAGCCATTTCCACTACACAATTTGCTAAAGCAGGAGGCAGGAGATACACAGATTTGGGATGATGCATTTTACAAGTTTTGCTTGTTACTTTAAAAAAAAGTTTCCCTGCTTTAAATGGAGCTTTCCAGATTTCTGTTCTAATAGCTGAAGTTAGAGCTTCAACAAAAAAACAGAATACACTATTAAGTAAACTCTGAGAGTTTTATCTCCACAAGAATATATTAATATATTACTTTAAAAGAAATACCAAGCAGTCCTCTTTAACTATCAGTACTCATAGACTAAAAAATATTAAATGCCTGTAGTACCACTTTTCAGAAACATCTTGATACAGAGACTATGCAAAGGCAAAAAATGCCAATTTTTACCCTTTAAAAAAAAATAAAAAGCACAAAGAGGAGGATTTTTCATACAATTTTCAAGATATAAAACCAAGGCAAAAGAAAAAAGTGGTCTGTGATCAGAGATACTAAAAGAATGTGTCCAATAGTGATGCAATGCAACAGAAACACATTATAAACAAAATCACCACATTAGCAAGGCAATCATAAAATTCCTATATAGACAAACTAATCACCAAATAATTTGGGCCGGAAGGGTCGTATATTGGGCTTTAAAGCCAAATATACTCCAGCCCTCTGCAATGAACAGGTACATTTTCAACTAGATTGCATACCAGGTTGCTCAGAGCCCATCTGACATGACCTTGAGTATTTCCAATAACATGGCATCTTATCACCTCTCCAGGAAAACCCCTGTTCCAGTGATTCACCACCCTCACTGTAATAGAAAGCCTTCTTAAACCTAGTCTGAACCCTTAAAACCATTACCCCATCTACTGTACAACAGCAGCCAACAGTAAATTTAACTATAAAGCATCAAGAACAGTCCTTTGAGCTATAACAGGATTTTAACCAAATTTAAGGTCAGAGGATGATATATCTAAACAGACAGTTTTTTTTTTTCTGATGTCCTGTATGTTACAAATCTTACTTCATTTGTCATTTAATCTGCTGTATTTACTAGCTATAAGCTAGTGCTAGCTTGCCAGAGAAGGCTTGTCAGGAGAACCTCCACCGATTATGGAAAATTGTCTCTTCTGGGGCTAA
The DNA here is from genome assembly GCA_013400255.1 of Sitta europaea. Taxonomy (NCBI): domain Eukaryota; kingdom Metazoa; phylum Chordata; class Aves; order Passeriformes; family Sittidae; genus Sitta; species Sitta europaea. The sequence goes on along the minus strand of VXBS01004086.1, from coordinate 181,879 downwards.
AATCTAGACCTTGCTCTCAGTCATCCTGCATCTAATCACAGCATTAGAGAGGAAAATGCTTTAATACTTGGCTTTTGTCTTCAAAATTCCTCTGTGCCAATATTGTCTTAACTTCCAATTTTTGATTTTGTTAGCAAACGTAGCTAGGAAGTTTTGCTTTGTCGTTTGTTTTGGTTTGGTTTTTTGGGGTTTTTTTTCCCAGAGACGTTTATCCTAAGTTCTTGAACATTTGCTTTTCTCCATGCTTTACTCTCATTCCTTAACACTTGTTTTCAATTCACATAGTAAGTGTTCTAGTGTCAGCCTCACTGATCTCAACTAGGTTTTTTACATATATATACAATCACACAGGTATACATATATTCCCATATATATATATGCATATTCTCATAGATAAATAATGATATACCAATATAACAATTTTTTTTTTCTACAGCACCACCTAGGGGACAAGGACCTTTTCAAAGTCCAAGTATTTCAGACTGTGATTCCCAGCTTTATGACTGGGGTCTGTCTGATTTCCTCAGTTTTAAAAACTGGCTGCTTCAACTGTGAAACTCCTTTGATTTCACCATCATAGCTGTTTACTGTTTTGATAAGATGTGTAGACAGCATAATTGTCAATGATTTCATCTTTGTTCCTAGATCATTAACAAAAATTATTTCAGGCTCTGAAGAGACAGAGGCTTGTTTTTGAAGAGCCACTTTTGAGATGGCATCCTTTCCTTAATCCATTTAGCACATGCTTTATTGGTAATGTAGTTAGTGCAATAAAGTGATGAGCACATTCCCAACTCCCTGGGACTGCTTACTCATTTTATAGTTGGATTCAGCAGAAATAACATCAAACCTGTCCTGGAAGCAAGGAACAAAAGCTGTTCTGCCCCTACCCAGCAAGCACCAACAGACTCCTGAAGCTTTGCTGCTTCTGCTGCCTCCCCTCAAAGGAATAACTCCCAACATTGTGGGCAGTTACTGCTCTTACATCACGTTCCTCTAGCAGGTGATGGAGTCCTGAGACTCTTCACATGTTTTCCCTCAGTGTGACCCCCCTTCCTGTCCTGGCTGCACAGCCTGGGCTGAGTCTCCAGCACCAGTCCCAGCTCTTTTTGAGCCCTCACCAGGGCAGTCAAGCATCTCCGAGGCAATGAGCCACCTAAAGCTTTAGTATGTGTGAAGGAGTCCAGGGAAGAAATGCTCTCCAACCCACAGAGAACAATCAGAAATCTCCCTAGTGCTTTTATTCTTTTTCCAGTCCACATTCATTCAGTGCAGGCAACATTGGATTTTATATCCCTTCTCAAATCACTTAGCACTAGTGGGTATACAGCCTTCTGCCTGCTGTTTTTTCACTGTGTTGTGACAGAAATATTAGAGCATCAAGATGTTTTTAACTATCAATTAACAAGCCAGGTAAAAATTTCTTTAGACATAAATTCCTGAATTCTGAGCTGCACTTTAGGTGCTCATTATGCTTCTGTTGCATAGTCTTTCTCTAGAAAAGAGAGCAGTAGGAAAAAAAAAACCAAAACAAACAAACAGTAGAATAAAAAGAATTATTCAAAGGAATAGTAAAATTAAAATACACTGGAAGGGGAGGTAGTAGGGGTCTGCATTAAGTAAGCCCCTTGACTGAAAAGCTTTGTAATGGTGGGCCTTAGGTACTCCAGATAAGCACAGTGTGGATCAATTGAACAGACCAAAGTTCACTTCCAAGATGAATTAAAAAAATAAATAAAGAAGTGCTAACTTTTGCAAAATTAACAGTTTTTAGAAAATAGCAGATATATTTTATTTTGGGCCAGCTTTAATTTCTAAACAAGCAAGCACACAATTGGCTGGCACAACACATTAACAAGTGCCATGATTTATACAGATAAAAGCCACTATGTGAGACAGTGCAGCAGCCCACATAATATACCAGAGTTACTCAGAGATTAAAATGTCAGTCTCAATTAAACTGACCTCATTTACTTTCATGTTTCCCGACTAAACATGCCTATTCCTTTCTCTACAAAGTTTCAGAATAAGTTGTAAATTTCATTTATTCCAAGAATTATTTCAGACCAAGAAAGTTCATTAAATTACATTAGACCATAAACACAATTGGAAGCACTAAAAAAAAAAAAACAAGCAAGCCCTGCTGATATCTCCTTTGCCCTCTAAGCATCACATCTCCTAAATGCATCTTTACAAATCATCAATAAATTGAAAGCACCATCTTAAAATTACTTCCATGAACACTAAAGTTCAACATAATTTCAAAACAAACCCATACAACCACCTTTAGAGGGAGTTCTAGATGCTGTCCATAGGCTTAGATGGAGGCTTAAATTTTAATCAATATTTTTCAACTTTTCCCATGAACATCTGAAAGCAGCATTTCTATAATTTCACAATCCAATAACATAAAAGCATGAATTAAAAAAAAATTGATTTATTTTTATAATAGAAAATAAAAAAAAAAAAACAAACACCTGTCTTCTCAATTTACTGTATTTTATTTCTCAAAAATTATGTTCATCATTTCTCTTCTGGGTATATATTTTAAAGGAAATATGCAGTTTGAAACTAAGCAATTTTTCAAGGAAAAACACTAAAATTAAGAGCAAAGCACACTAACAGTTCAAGATGCATACATGTAAAGATTACTGTACAGTGATGTAACCTTTACTTATGCTTTCAGTGGAATAAACAAAAAGAGTTTACCATAGCCAAGGAGGAAAAACAACTCATGTCAAGCAAAAATATTTTTTTAGGAAAAACAACTATCAATACTAAAATACAGAAACAAAACAAGAGAGGTGTATATGATAAAGGAAATGCTGAAGCAAAATCTCCAGGTCTTTTCTAACGTGTATTAACAAATGATACGTGAGGAGAGTTTCATCTGGTCCTAAGGAGAACAGCAGAGATAAACTGGAGAGTTTACCTAAGTTTAAATCTTAATGAGTTTATAATATCACACCTGTGAATTACAGTTTTACATTAGAACTTTTTAAAAGACACCTATGAAAGCTTGAATGGCATTTCACAACGTTTAAAAAATTCCTATTTTGGTGAAGCATACCGTCAGATAAAACACATAAGCTAGGTACTTCACAGCATGCAAAAAGTGGTGATAAATTCTCATATCATAGATAAAAGCCTTGGTAGGAAAAGGAAAAACCCACATTTTGCATTAGGTAGGTATTTCAGGGGAAGAGAACTGAGCAGTGTCCCTGAAATGGTCTCTTTGTGGAAGTCACTCTTACGGGCGTCAGCGCTGCAACCAAAACCCACAAAGCTCTCAGAACCACCACAGAGGTGGAAATGTGCAAGGTATACCTTCAAAACAAAATCTTTGCTCATTGGTAACAAGATATCTGATGACCTTCACAGAGAGAAGCCTTAAACTTGACCTAGTAACAAAATTTCAATTTAGGAAACAGAATTCCTCCTGCAGTTTAAATGCATCCCGGCCGTCCCTGGCTGGCGGGGGCGTTGGGAGAGGTTCACCCGTCCCGGGTGCCTCGGGATGCTGAGCTCCAGGAGCACCTGGGATCATCCTTGGGCATTTTAAAGGCTCAGCTCTGCTGAAAAGCTCAGGAAGCTTTGTGCTCCAACCGTCCCCACCACAACAGCATTCCTCCTGCATGCTACCATCTCCTCAACAAACATGGGAACTACGAGACTAGCAGAATTATGATTATAGTAATATTTAGCACAGTTTGGAAGCTAGAATGAGGACATACTATGGTTCCATATCTATGTCATATTTCACAGAAAAACCTTATTGCAATGCTAACAGTATTTCACAAGTACATATCAGAATGGGCAATTAAAATTTAACATTTGACAGCATCTGTTGATACACCTTCTGCAGAACAAGCATATTGCTCAGATTACATTTTATTTCCTGCTTGCTTCAACTCAAAAGGGGTTCTGCTAATAATAAAAACATACACTGTTTAAACCAGCTATGCAAGACAAAAGAATTTAAGTCAATAAATCTTTAGCTCACCTGGTGCAGATTTTCACTTTTCCAAATGGCAATTATTCAAAAAGAATTTTAAGAAATAGGAAAACTACAGAGAAGATGTTCATGACAGAAAATTCAAACCATATTAAAGTGGGAGTGTCTTTTAAAAATTGAATATTTTTATTCAGGCTGCCCTAGTACTGGTTCTATAGCCCTAGGCTCAAAATAAACTGAACTTTAATCTAGGTATTCTTGCTGTGCAGTCCATCACTCTATCAGAGTTCAAAACAGTGAAGTAAAAATATGATTTTAGAAAAGATAAACACTTCTGTCAGGCTGAGTAAAATGATGCTAAGGATGAAAACACAACAGACCACAAACACCACAACACTCTATTTCATGTTCTAAATAAATGTTGCAAACCTGAAAGATGTAAGCAATTTAAACTGCACTAACAATGGTAATACACCTGCATAGTAACAGCTACTAGCTTTTCCTCTTAAGGTTTTTTTATATGAATATCAAGGAAAAAAAATAAGTCTAACTCACTAAACCTCATTAGACTCTCTTTCTATAGAGGTGAATTAATTTGTTTTGGCTCTTTCAGAGGAGGAATTCAGTGCACATTTCCCACAGCGTTTGTATCAATTCCAGCATCATTCATCTCAATTAAGCATCTGATGATCAAAATGATATTCAACTAATTTCTTACAGATCTACACTGGCACCCCAGAAAAGGCTATTCAGTATCCAGAGTGACAAATTGGGACCATTATGAGTTTTGTATGATTATTTTATGACTCTCACAGCACAGATTAGTATCTCTATTTGGCTGTTATCTCCCTAGCAGAGCAGCATACTAAACATGACATGCAATTTCAGGCACCTTCAGCTTAAATGCAAATCAAAATCAGGAGTTCAGAAGAGGCACATCAGTAGTTACAACTTCTATTTTCGACAGTGAGCAATACAAGACAAGATCCTGCAAAAATCTGAGGATATAAACAAAATGGTTTGTTTATAGCACCTAAAGAGCACTTTTGGCAAGATCAGAGTTTTTCTAGACTCAATGTACAAAGCACCTAGGAGAGACCAAAAATTAGGTCTCTAATTTTTGGAAAAATTAGAGGGAAAAACCAGCAGGCAGTCAAAGATGTTAGTGAAATGCTTTCTTCGTTATTTGATTCCAACTACAGAAGCCAAGAGAGACTTCAAATGGATGAGTGAAGTTTTGCAGCTCCTCAATCTTCTCAGACAAGTCTCCTCTTCCTCCCGTTACCCCAGGGAAATGCTAACAGTGTTTTTCAGTCATGCAAAATCATGCATCTGTAAGGAGCAATAAAGCTATAGTGAAGTCTTAACCAAAGCAGCTTATAACCCCAAAACTGAACTTAAACTTGAAAGCTGTTTAAGTTTATATTTCAACTCTTTGTTTCACTCAGAAAAGTTTCCACTTGTTGCTTAAAATAGCAGATGGAACATTTTTGTTTACTTCCACCCAAGAACAAAATTCCCTGAGATATCAAGGCAATGAAGAATATATGCACATGAGAGAATGGAACAGCTTCTGTGGCCAAATTAGTCAAGTACTTTGTATCTGGAATTAAGTATACCAGAAAGAGCTTTCTGATGTTCATTTTTTGCCTAGTGATCATTATTATGGCATGCAAGATTTGTGTTCTTGCAAACATTTGCATAAAAAGAATAAGAAATTGATCAAAGAAATGCAATTACTGTACCTACACTAACCTCTAAGTAGGCATAGATGCCCAGGTAACTTAGCCTTGACTCATCCACCATTTGAAATGTAATTATATAGGACCCAGCTAACACAGCTCTTTTCTTCCTACTCCCACTTACTCATCACTGCAAGTTATCTGGTCCTATGAGCAAAAACACCCTCTCACATAACTGTACACGATGACAAGACAGGAATTTTGAGCTTCTAAAGACAGATTACATCCAATGTACATGTAATTAAGCCTGAAGAGCAGTTATCATTTATGTAAGGTCCTGCCAGACTCCTGCAGTATGAACAAGAAGTAGGGGTCACAGAACTGTGCTTGTACATGTATGTAGTCATTACTCCTGAAACCACTTCCAACAGTACAGCCTCTACCACAGCTTTGCATGAAGGGGGTTGCACTGTTGGTTTGGGTTTTTAAAAATATTTTTGCTGTGATTTTTGTCAACCAATAATTTGCTTTGCTTTATGACTTGCAGTGACTTCACTTTTAATCCTTTCACACAGTATTTTTTTATATAACCACACAAGAAACTCAGAAATACAAAATGCTTTGTCTTTTAAATGAAACTGCAAAGCCAACAGATTCAATTTTGCAATCAATTTGCTTTAACCCAAATTACTATTTTTCAAAATTTTTTTTTAATGGCAAAACAGAGACCAGACTGAATCATCTTCTGTCAAGTAAATATGTTACACTCCGCCAGCAGGTAAAAGGCATGTAAATGAAGACTTACATCTGAAAGAAAAGCCATGCACAGAGTTTACAGTTATCAGTCAGGCCAAACAGCATCCTCAGAGGCAGCACAGAACTGAACCCATGCATTCAAACATTCATTTCTGCCTTCCCAAGGACACAGCTGAGACTTTACTTTTCTCCTTGGCAGGGCTTTTCTCCAAAGGCTTTGAATGATGCACAAGAACAAGGAACACACAGAGACTGCCAGCCCCAGCTGGGCTCCTGTCCTTGCTTCACAGACAGCCCAGCTACTCCTGGGGTAGCACCAGGATTTCTGCATTTTACAGCTTTTGGGAAAGTAGTGGTTACAGGAAAAGCCCAGGACAAAGCATGGCTCTTGGAAGGCTGTCCAAGGAGTGCAGTGACAGCAGGGCAGCCATGCCCCAACTCACTCCCATGCAGCTCTTCCCTTCATGAGACACAGGCTCTGGACCTTCCTGTTGAAGCTACACCATGTGAAGTGAAATCCATGGAGGAAGAAAACATCTGACTCACCATTAAGACAGAAAGAAGGATGTTTGCTAAGAGACAAAGAGAGATGTAACAGCAAGGCTGCAGTTCTTGCTCAGATATGTGCTAACTGGTTACAAAAAGTGCAACCATGCAAACCAGAAAAGTTGTATGTTTGAGGAAGTCTCCAGATAAAGGAGAAATAGTGAAAACTCCTTAGAACAAGGCACCTGGTGCTATCTTGTTTGGCAAGTGAATGATCTATCCTAAGCTAATGATTCCCCTTCTTACCCAGTGATGCATTTTATCAATGTGCAGGCATTGAGCCAGACTGCTTCTAGGCATGCCTGGTCCAAAGCCTTCTCCTGAGAACACAAGTTTTGTCTCATCAACTTGTACTTTGACCTGCAAAGATGTCCAACTCATCCCTTGTGATAAGAGCAAATCTACCCAATCCAAAGAAATTTTTTCACTTTACTTCCTGAGAAGGCAGAACAACTATCTTCTCTGTTTTCCTTTTCAATATTTAACCTGATTACTTTCTACAGTTAAGAGTATTCCCATAACAGAAACTCTTCTATTTACCCCAAAGGGGGATTAGGACTTCTTGGAAACATTTTCAAAATAAACAGTTTCCTTATTGTGTTTCAACAATGATGATTTAAGCCATGGAGTCAAAATGACCCAGAGGAATTGTACTTGTCATTGCACAATTTTCAGCATGATCTACAATGTGACCAGGCAGCAATGACCTGTATTAATCATGGGCCAAAGTATAATCTAGGTAAAATTAATGTACTATGACGGCCTGGCAACAGCTGTCCATACCCTCACCCTTTCTGCTGGCTTTCCAGACTATTGTGCTTCTGGTGGAAAAGTGGTCTGCAACTGAGGAACAGCTTTTGCACAGAGCAGNTAATCTCAAAAAAAAAAAAAAAAAAAAAAAAAAAAAAAAAAAATTTAAAAAAAAAAAAAAGGTGAATCCATTTGTCTGAGCATACAGAGGAATTGTTTACACCCTGATTATGGCAAAAGCAATAGGGCAGAAGAGCACTGCTAAATCCACCCAATTCCCTTTAAGAAGGGTTTCCAAATTCCTTAATCCACAGACACCCTTGTAGTACTCACTCTTTTTTTTCTCCAACATACACAATTTGCTTCTCTCCTGTGGCATGCTTATGGTTCTGCCTGTAGCTCATGTTAATGGAGAAACACCCCTGCTACACTGACACATTTGTCACCAAAGGGTTTTTTCAGCAACCCAGCTTGTGGAAATATTTGACTATCACAGCCTTGTAGTTCAGCGAGAAATATACAGCAGCCTCAGAATAACAAACAGTTTCAAGAAAGAAAGCTGTAACAGGTGTCTGGGAAAATAGAAACACTTCCAAACTACTTCCTCAAGCTAAACACCCAGGAAAAACCACAAACACATGATCCACATCAGGGTCAATGCTACATTGGAATAGCTGCCACAGAATTATAACAAACTGTTGGGAGGAGGGGAGAGGGTTTTGTGTTAAAGTAGATTACCAGGTCCATTTTTCAGGGGACGAAAAATTTAAATTCTTGAAGATTTATTAGCAACGAGCAGTTTACAAACTCACAAGTACTTTGGGATACAGCTGAATCCTACCATGACAGAGTCACGTTCAAATTATATGCAAAGACTGCCGGGAGCCAGACCTTGACATTTGCCCCTCATTGAGAAGTGCCTGTGTGAATGCTCATACGTTTCCACATCAGGGATACCTGCTAGGAAACTATTTCAACATTACTTCCCATTATTTCATGCCTGCCATTGCCCCCAGGCTCCCATACCTCACTATCAGACAGCTTGCACAGTCATGGAAACTAAAATACCTGTCTAGATTTTCAAGCCGTAAATATAATGCCAAAGTGTGAAAGCATGGCACTTCAGATCTACCACTGACAGAAATTTAAACCACCCCAATTCCTTCTCATTGACTAGAGTCATTATAGGCTTTAAACTCTCTTGGGTGGACAGCCTGTTTCTGCAGCAAGATAACTGTCCTCAGCTCTTTTCTCTGAATATTAACTAAACCTAGAGGAGAAGCAGGAACAGCAAAGGGCATAGCACTAACTCAGGGGAAAATAGACAGCATACATCCATCTGCTTTCGAAGCTAGAGAGTTTAAAGGTTTCCTCAGGTAGCTATAGTGGAACTGCAGAGATTCATAGGCCATGCCTGAAAAACCAGGTAAGTTCCCTTGACTGCAGCTTAGCTGAGTAATTCTTACAGGCTTCATCAGAAGAGTAAACAAATTCCTCAGGCCAGAGTTATTTCTTTCACCTTTCTTATTGAAGTCGTTATGTAATAAAGTCACTTTGTAGCATTCAAAGTTTTGAGTATTTCAGCTCAACTCTCATTACAACAACTTCAAGGAACTCCTGAAATACAGGATTGGCAGGCAAAACATTTAAATATCAACAGGGGAATTCACAATTTGCCACTTACACGCTTGCTTTTCCGCTATGGGAACTGCAACACTCAGCTGACATTTTCAGTGACTTCCATCTCAGAACAACAAACAACACAGAAAGAACCAAAAGTGTGCAACACCAAGGGTGTGCAAAAGGAAAAGAAAGCAGCTGATACACAGGTCTCCTTTCAGAGTGCCTTTTTTTTAATTCCCCTCAAGAGGCCTAAAGAGCTTCAGCTATAGTTATTTAAAATTCTCAGGGGTGGCAGAAGCTGAGTGTTACAGTTGGTATTCTGCGGATACTTCAGAGCTACAAATTGATAGAAGTAACTGTGAGCTAACGGGGACATGGCTAATTCATAACCACTCTGATGTTAGCACACATTTCTTTACATTAAGCTTCTCGGGTTAACATGTCACAATATACTTCGATGGTTGTTTGCACACAATATTCACAATTACAGAAGTAAAACTAGCCTTTCAGTCAAACCTCCTGTGCACATTCAATTTTGTATCATCTTGTGGTTGCAGTACAGACTCAGGAACATAACTTCTTTATTTTCAATTGCCTTTTCTTTGCCCATATCTGAAATTTTTGTTAACTTTATATGACCATCAATTTAGGTAAAGTTCAGATGGCTAGCAAACAATAACTATTTTGCTACTGAATAAAACTTTAACATAGTCATTTATCCATTTTAAAGAATTCTGTACTACATGTCTGCTGAAGCCATTTTCACATATTTCCATGATATTCCAGTGGTCATACAATTTCACTAAATCCAGATAGTAAGAATTTACAAGCAAGGTAAATCCTTGCTACTAAATGCAGTTAAATAACCAATTAAAATCACTGAAACCCCAAGCAGTATTCAACAGACTACTGATAAGTGTCATTAGCTGTTCATCTTTTTGTTCTATGTATTACTCAGCTCTCTCAGTTCTGTCCAAATATTGCTGGAATGATAAAATGCTAAAACAACACAAATCCATCCTTAATTCTACTACTAATACAGCTATATTATATCAAGGATTTTCACTCTTGTAGGCTGATTCAGAATATGACTTTCTTCCCTTCACATGCACAACAGGGATTCTTTCCACAGAACCTCAATTCTATTCCATGTGTGACATTTAACTCATGTTTCTCCAATGGCTCTTGGGTTTTTCCACATTTGACATCTATTAACAAGCACACTCAAACCCAAAACTTCCTACCCAAGCTTTTATGAATAAAAGCCTCTATTCTTATGATGTTGTGCATAAATTACCTATTTAGAATTTTATTCCAGTTCCATGAGTCTCACTAGTCTTAGTATGCATATGGATCACTGCATCAGAAACAAACTTGCAAATAACATATAAACAAGAATATTTGGGGAAATTACATACAGCTAATGAGGAGAAAGAAAAAAAGACAAGACTAGAAATTCAAAAGGGAAGTTATGATCCTCAAATGAAAGGTTCTGGTCTGGTTATTACTCTGAACTAGGATCAGAGAGAGAATACAGCTTAAGCTTATCTTCATATGAAAATAGCTACACATATCATAGCTTTAATTTCATTTAAATTAATATAATTTAACAGCTGCAAATAGTTTGGGGATATTTATTTCAATTTATTTTTCTTAAGTTGATTAGGACAAGCCTTGAAGTATATTTTGCACACGTACAACCCAAGCACATCATTAGCTAAAACAAGACCAACTGCCACACACTTCTAATATTCACATTTCTGTTCCAATTTGAGTAAGAGAGAGTAATATCTTTGGTAGAAAAAATGGAAAACTTTAAAAAAAATAGAGAGAAACACATAAGTAAAACTGAGCTGAAAAAAAAAAAAAAAAACCTTATACTTTTCCTTTTCTGGAAAAAAAAAAAAAATATAGGCTAAAGTGAAAACTCAATTTGTCCAAATCCAAACCAGAAAGAAAACCCAACCTTTAGCTTAACAGTGCTTAAGGTGTCACCTCACCTTAAAAAAGTAAGACAGAAACAGGCAGATGGTGCACACATACAGCTACCAAATGTAAAAATACTCCTATAGTGCTTCCTCTTTATGTTGTACCTTTTAAGTTTAATCTTCTGCATGAACTAGTCAAACATGACTAGTGAATCTTTTCTGCATTTATTCATTGCTCTTAATCATCAATAATCCAGCACACTGGGCATTAAAAACTGGGAGAAGGAGAGAAACAGGAGGGTAAAAAGCAATATCAGCACTACAATTTTCTAGTAAACACACTCAGGCCCAAGCATTACTCATCATCTTCATCATTAGAACTCTCAAATGCCCTGCAGAAATGTTTCTTTTTAGTACTTCTGTCAAAAACAATGCGGTAATTATCTTGCATTCCCTAACTGACAATGTTAACCTGCAACTGGCCATGAGTTAGGTGCAAGGCTTTTCATGATCCATGTAAAGATTAATTTAATAATTTAACATGCTAGATTCCTGTCACTTACCAATGTGTCCACAAAGCCTTGAATTTGTTTACTCTCAGGTCAGGAGCAGCAGCATTACCAATAGAAAAAACAAGTGAAAGGCCTTCAAACATTATCTTTACTGTAGTAAAAAATAAATATACAATGCAAAATAGCTGCTCAGGCTAAAAAGAAACACAACTGCAGCTTGAAACACATGGTCAATTAAAAAAAAAAAAAAAAAAATCTGAGTAATTCAAAGGACCTGTCTGGAAATCCAGGGTTTCAGTATGCCCAGAAACACTCTCCTTAATGACATTGCAACACCCAATTCTGACTAGAATCAGGAAGCAAATCAGAGTCATACAAGTCACACAAAAGAGGGCAGCCCAAGTGTGTGTCCTCAGTATTCTAGTGTCCTTGTTACATAAATCAATATATAATGCAAATAAATTATTACCCACCCCACCACAAAATGTTTCCATCTGGTAAATCAGACGGATAAAATTTTGGGGTTGTGTCAGGTTTTTGTTTGCTTGTTTGGGGAGGGTTGTTGGGTTTTGGGTTTTTTTTAAGGAACCTTTGTTCTCCTTACCTTCTATTAAAATAGTACAACAGCAAGATTTAAGAGAAGCAGAAGCAAGGCTGTACAGCTGTTATAAAAGGGATGAATTATTCCTAGAAACAAACCAATCCACCAAGAACAACATATCAAATGAAAAAAGCTGATCATATCTGACACAGAAAAGGATCCTGATCACCTGCACAACTCCCTGAACCATGGAAAGTTTCTGATGTAAGAAGGAGGAGACAGACCTCTGCATGCCAACACCAGCACGTCACAAGATATTAGATATTTAGTGACATTAAAAAGTAATCAGTATTTCCAAATTGTTTCAATTCTAATATTTTCTTCTTGGAATACCTGATCACATTTATCTTTGAAATTCCATTTTCTTAGCTTGCAAATACAACAAGTTAAAATTTTGTAAATATACTAAAACTGTGGGAAGGAAATTAGGCAACATGAGCTATTTTATTTCAAGCTAACTTGGGGGTTTCTCATTGTTGCTGTCAGCCTACAAGAGTACATAATCATCATTCTTCCATTTCAGGCATTTAAAAGTTTAATTTTTACCATAACTATATTTCAAGAGCTGATCCTGGAAGATGACATCAGCAGCAGATTTCAGTGCCCTGAAAAGCTTCAGCATACTGCTGTATTTATAAACTTTTTGTTGACCCTGGCTGGACACCAGGTGCCCACAAAGCTGCTCTATCACTCCCCTCCTAAACTGAACAGGGGGAAGAAAATACAGCAATAGGGCAAAAGACTCAAGGGTCAAGATAAGGGCAGGGAAAGATCCCTCACTGACTGACATCATGTGCAAAAGAAACTCCACTTTGGTAGCAAGGTGTAAAATTTTCCCTGTCTGAATTGGAGTTGGACAATGAAGATTAAACCCAAATCTTAAAAACACTTTTCCCCCTTTGTTGTATTGCACCAAATAGTTAGTTGGTTTGTTATAAATGCACACTGGGTGACTGATAATTGTTTTTATCATACAGCACATGCACTTATCTGCAACCCCCCTTTTTTCCTAACCTCGTGCTGTAGCCTTCCCATACTGACCCTTCCCCTCTGAATGTCTCCCACTGGCTGTACTCCCCTTTACCCCACACCCCTTTTATCCTAAGGTTTAAATTCACACACGCACGTGGTTGGGGTCTCTTTTTCCTTCCCAGACCTGATCCAGCAAACAAAATATTTGGTCTGGTTCCTGGAGAAAACTGAGCTGGCCTCTTTTCTTTCATCCCTGCTGGGACCCACTCCTATGGTCAGAGCTGGCCAGTTATGACCATTTTCAGGACTGGATCTGAAGACACCCCTTGATCAGGGGAAACTCACAGCTCCTCACTCATTGCCTCTACTGCACCCTCCTCCTCAGGGGAAGAACTCCTCACACTCTTTTTCTGTCCCTCCCACAGGAGTCCTCTCCCAACTTCTCCAAGCTGGGTCTGCCCCAAAGAACTGCACTCCTATATTAACTGCTCCCTCCGAGGTCACATGCAAACCTGATCCAGGCTTTTGTGACAGAAAAGTTGCTCGGGCATGGGCTCCTCTCAGATGCTGCCAGATCCTGCTCTGCCATGGCACCACAGCCAGAGCCTCCTTTGAGCACCCAGCTGCTCTGCCATGGGCCTCCTGCATGGGCTGCAGGTGGATGTCTGCTCCACCATGGATCTCCAGGAGCTGCAGGCTCCAGCTGCTTCACCACGGGCTGCTGGGGAATCTCTGCCCTCCCCTCCTTCCTCACTGAGCTCGGATCTGCAGAGTTGCTGTCCTGCACAGGAACATTTTACCCCCTTGAATATGTTATCCCAGAGGTGCTACTGATCACTGATGGGCTCAGCCTTGGCCAGCAGTGGAACTATCTTTGAGCTGCCTGGCATGGGCTTTATCTGACATGTGAGAAATTTCTAGCAGCTTCACCAAGAGCCTGCCCCTGCATCCCCCCTTCTACCCAAATCCAGCCACATGCACCCAATAAACCTTTTTTCAATCTTGCTGGCATATTTTTGCCTCTTTAGAATTCCCTTTGGCAAACAAACACATCTTTCATTGAGCTGAGTGAGAATGAAAATTACTGACTCAGTAGTGAACAGTATAAACACAGTCTGCTGCTTCTGAGAAGCACAGTTTGTCTTCACCTTGCTTTCACAAAACAACTGAATTTTTTTGAATGGAGATGTGAACCAGGAGGACAACTAACAGACCTTGTAGTTTTCTTTCAAAGTCTTAGTAGCCTTATGCTTTTCCAGTGAGAGCCACATATGGGACAGAAAAAGAAAAACCTGACAATCCAAGGCACATAACTATGACTGCCCATCAGCAGGAAAGTCACACACTGCCTTCAGACTTGATACATCCTCATATCACCCTGCAAATTAACACCAACGAGCAGGAGAACCAATACATGTGCCTAACACATCATCACCAGCCAGCAGCTATTGAACTGCAGTTTCCAGAAATGGGAGCTACAAATTATTCTCATTGCTTTTCTATTTATATGAGTTCCCTTTGCATTGTGTAGCAGTATTTTTAGCAACTATTTTCTACAGCACAATCCCTTACCCCTTGAGTTCTGTACGTAGCTTTGTAAGTCTCTCTTTCCCACATATTTGTTTCCATGTAGACCTTTCACCAGTGTTTGCTCTAAACTCATTCTTTGTTAGCTTTTTTATACTGCATCCAGACACTAGAGATCAATTTCTTGTCTCTCCCAGAGAAAATCTGTCTTTTTTTTTCTTCACAGTGATTTTTTCCCACCTCTTTCCACAGAAAATACAAGACCATTTCATACAAAACAATGATGAGAAAAATATTAAAAGAACATTTGAAATCCAGAAGTCTCCCCTGCAAGCCTCCAAACTACATTTAAGTTTCCTTGAATTTACCTCAGCAGCCTCAAGACTGAGATAGGACTGATACTCATTTTTTTCCATGTCACCTTAAGAGACACTGCTAAACTGACTTAGATGCTATCTGATGCTTTCTGCAATAGATATTTTAGAACAATATTTACATAAATAAATAGTCCAGGGACCAGTTGTCTTCCAAGAATCCTGGAAGTAGAAGACGCTCAGCATTTCTTCACTGCTCTATTTTGTAAAGCTCTTTTAGCCTTTATTGCAGAATTTTCTTTAAGACTTCCTAGTTAACAAAGCCACACCACTATGCTAATAAAAGGAAGAAACAAGAGATACAACTTGAAAAGAAATTTAAAATTTTGCTTTAAAATGCTAACTTTGACACTATGCATAGGGCTCTGAAGGGCTCTCCAAGTTGGGGTGTTCTGACAAGAGAAAGTTGCAGAGGTGTGGCCTTGCACTGAAATGAATTTCCAGTATTTATTTCCTCCCAGTTATGATCTGCAAGGCAAACAGTCTAGCCAGGGTAACCACGGATGGTCTGCTGGGTGGTGGGGGCACTGCTAGAAAAGAAACATGCTTTGATAGCACACAGAAGCAGCAGCCTTGACATCTAGCAAAGCACCATTACGAAGCCACCCACTTCACAAGGGGAAGGAAGAATCCACAAAAGAACCTTTCCTCCCCAGGAAACCATCACTGCCTTCCCAGGATGTCTACCATAGGCACGTTCTGCCCTCAGCACCTAGGGTCACACAGTTCCATTTTGGGGGGATCTTTTACTGATCCCCCTTCTTTTCTCTGTCCTGTGTGCATGCAAAGTCACAGGCTCCTCGGATACTCCCTTCAGACTTCCCTCTTTTGGGAAAAGCTGCCCCTCCTTTGGCTACCATCTGAATTTCCTTAATTTATAGTTTTATCATTCTTACCCTTCACCTGTCCTTGTACTGTCTTCTCCTTTTTCCAAGGCAATCAGCATCCTTAGAAGCATAGCTCCCCCTAAAGATGTATAAGCTTTCACTACCTCAAAATCTACCACAGGTAGTAACACCAATCGTGGACTTGCAGTGCTAGACCTTCCCCTTATTTTCAAGTGTTCCTCAGGTATTTCACACTTGCACACCCCTTAATGCCTCCTGATTGTTTTGTGTGCATAGATGTGTAACTTCCCTTTTGTGCCTGTCATCAAGAGAGATGACAAGGTAAAAGGCAAACAGCAATCCACTCCGATGAAAAAGATGCTTCAACTGGTGAAAAAGCAGAGACAAAGTACCATCTAATTCTGACTTCATAAATTTGGACTATTTGCTGTCCAGCTAATCCTGAAACCTACTCAGGGTTTTCCTGCACAGACGTTGTCAGGGCTGAAGAACAACCATAATTTGAGAGAAGATGCAGCAGTGTACGTCGAAACATTATTATCAGAGACAAAAATCTCTGGAGTATTCTACAGAATGATGTATTTTTTCTCATAGTGCGCTGTAATTACTTTGTTCAAAGCAACTATGCACCTTTGTACAGCAACTGGAGATGATTAATAAGAAGAGAATGCTGAAAATCTTCAAGTTCTGTTCTTTCATGACAGTTTTGAGTATTTGCATTACTCCCCTTCTTTTTAAAGAGAAAGTTCCTTAATCCTTCGAATAGTTCTTACAATTGTGCTTATTACATATTGAGATTGAATTCTCCTACTAATTGTCTGCAGTGAAGTTCGAAAGGATTTGTTGCTATAGCAATACTTCATGTTGATTCCGAAATTAATGATAAAAGAAGTGGCAATTAGCACTATTAATTTTTACTAGAGAAGCATGGGTAAGTGCTAAAAGGCTTCTGGCCCAGGGAAAAAAAAAAAAAAAAAAAAAGGCAGTAAGATTATGCATAGGTGACCAATATAGAGCTTGCAGCTATAAAAGTAAGCACAATGGATATTTCATGCTTCAGTACATGCAGCATGAATTTGCTGCCTTAATACCTTGAGTCAGACTGAGCCTCTGTTGTGTTCCAGGAATTCCCATAAGACCACAGGGATGTGTCTCCTTTCATACACAACTGAACCCCGTGGGACAAGCTCCTCTACGTTAGGATCAGGGAGGGGAATTGAACACTTTTCCCTACAGATTCGACACTGTTTTTTCAGTGTCTTTCTTTGGCATTTTTAGTGAATGAAAATATGTTGCTTCAAGATAATGACCTGTTTATTCTCATCCCTGATTAACAGCCATGAAGCAGACAAGTGCTTTCCAGGTCAACTGGAAACCAACAGAGGTAATTAATTTTCTACACCAAAACTGCTATTATCTCACCAAGTTACTTGGTTTTGTAGCCCAGGACACAGGTATTTAAGGTTTTGGGATTTTTTTTAAAGTCTTGGCTTGTTCTTCCAATCCCATAGAGGATATAGAGTGGCTCTACTTGACTGTAGTGCAAGGCTGAAGGAAACTGAATGCTTTGTTTCTTCAGTATGTATTTAGTGAGATTTTTTTTAATGTATGATTTGACAGCCTTAATAATGTATTTCCCGCTATTACAGTCCCACATAATTACTGAACTCAAATTTACTTATTTCATAATGAAATAATGAAGGCTTTTTATAAATCCTAGCGGATGATAGATAGCATTTTTCCCCTTCAAAACTGTCAGGTTTATTTCCTTTAGGTGCTACAGCTGATACCTCACACCATCATGCAGGAATATTGGGAAGCTTTCTTATTACCCATTAATCCTAGCTGCTGGAAGGGAACGACAGACAGGAATAACAAGGCTGCAGGACAAGGTTTGTTTTCACAACTTTATGCATTTGACATGAAACACTGTCCCTCCACACTTCACATGGAGCCTTAAAGGTCCAAGAAGAGTCCTCAGGATCTGGCTCCAGCACACCTAATGCTGTCAAATTAGGTAGGAATGGACAAAATGTTACACACAAACACAGCAAGAGCTCAGCCCCTCGGCCAACTCCTGGCACCAAGATTAGATTTAAGAGAAGGGATGTACACACAGAGACATGTCCTAGAAACTTCAAAGATCTTTTTTAATCCCTTCCTTCCAAATTTCTCAGTCATCTATAAACTTATTTGTAAGAGGTAAGCTCTTGACTTTTTTTATTATAAACCTTTGTATGTCATAATGAATCTTCCTCCCATGAGAAAGAAGGACAGATGATTGTCCAAATAAGGTGAGAGATTAACCTTACACATCATCACACAGCCTTCTTCTCTTACCCAGAGAGGGGAAGGAAAAACATAGAAATTATAGAAATACATATCATTATAGAGCACGAGCCCATCAGCTTGTTGAATGCAACTGAACAGTCCTGGAAGCCCCCAGACACGTTCACCACCCCCACAAGAACTGTCTACAAACTGGCAGAGCAGCCTCGACCTCCTGGCGGTCAAGACCAGGCCTAATGCCCACAACAGAGAACAGACAATTATCAGATACTTGGTATGCATGGAACTCTGATACTGTGGCTAAAATACTATATTGCACTGGGCTAAATGAACAAAACTTTGAATTTTCTTGCAGGAAATTGTTTTAAATTCAACAGGTTTTTGTTTACTCCATCTTTAGAAAGAAAGAAGAAAAAACAGAGAAGGAAAGTTAATGGCATTGCCAAGTATCTGCATTTTCAAATCATACCCAGGAAAACATTTTCTGATAATCCATACTGAAGCTGTATTACTAATTATTTATCTGTAATTATCTCCATCAAGATTAATTAGAGAAGTATGAAACTACCTCTAGCTCTCATTATAGCAACTGATTATTTATCATTTGGAATATAACTTACAGCTTTCCTTTTTTCAAAGATTTTCCAACCATAGAAAAGACTTTGCCTTCAGTTTGAAAACATTTAATAAAGAAACTCACTTAAGCCTTCCCTTCTTTACACCAACAGATGCCTCCAGCATGAAACTACATACTAAAAATATGTGAGGGGATTATTCGTTCATCGTTGCCTCTTTTACAGTCAGTAATTTCAACATTTTACACTCACAAGAATGGATTCTCTCTTTGCCCTCACCGAATCTCCTAGCCAGGCATGCATGGACAAGGTTGTGTTCTGCTGGCACTCAACCAAGGCACAAGAAATAGAAAATGCTGCAGCCTGCTCTTATCCTCTCTTAAAACAAAAATAAGACACAAACAACGCCTGAGCATGAAGTCTTAATCTAATCATGGCACACCAGGCTTATACTAAATTTATTTATAATGTTTTGCACCCCAACACCATTGGCAACACAGCCTGGTATACGATGCTACACTGTTGGGTGGACTGGGAGGCACAATTTGTGCTTGTAGGTGATGGACACTCCCAGCACCTCTAACAGTTTCACAAAAGTTCAGCAACCATGCAGTCCAGCAGAACTGATAATCTTCAACAGAAAAAAGACACAGAATGAAGTCACAGAGAAAGTAATAACACTGTTAAATGGATTTGTGTTTTTGGTGTTACAAGACTCCTTTTTATTCCAAGTTTACAGATCCATTTAAACATCTGTTACATATTCACAAACTATGGTACTTAAATGCAGATACGGATACTGAGATGGCATGGTACATCCTCCCCCACATAAACTTATAGATACTGCTCCTAATTTTAAAGCTTAATTATATATTCTCACTAAATGAGAATCTGCCATTACAGCAAGGGACACTATTAAGATCCTTCCATCCTCTGTTGTACTAAACTAAGCAGCCATGTGTTTACATGCACTGAGCAGAGCTTTCATTGCCTTCAAATATTGCACAGACGCTTTGTCTCCTCAGAACACCATCTCCTCTTGATGGCAAACAAGACGTAATATGATAATGAACAATATTAATTAAGGTCATCCAGATCACTTCAAACGTTTTCCTAGGGTCAAGCACCTTTTGCACCCCTTCCTTTTTGAGTCACGTAACTCTGCGTAAGCACAGTAATTGCTGGCACAAAGTACACAATTAGGCTGTCTGCTACGATGAAGACTGAGGGAGAATAGAAGATATGAACATAAGAACCATAACGCTGCAGCATTCATGTGGAAGAAATTTCCACATTAGTCATCACAAGATTTTCTTCAGCATTTCAGGATTTGACCCTGAAAACATTCATGGCATTAGGACTAAAATCCAAATACTAATTCAAGAAAGGGAGGTTGGATAGTTTTAGAGCAGCTACTGTAGGTTTGAAACAAAGAGTGCTGTAAGTGTGACAATTTTTTAGGCCAGTTTACAAATTAACCTAGACATTTTACTCCTTAACACTAATACCTAGAACTGTAATTTAAGGCACCATTGAGCACTGTGTTTATGATGTTTCATATGGTCATGGTTGGTTTTCACTATGAAAACCTACCTCTGAGACTCCTGCTCTAAAATACATTAATAAGCTGTTGGATGCAGACCATATTACTATGAGTAAGATGATTTTTTTTCAGTAAAATGCACTGTACTTGACAATATACAGATGCATGATATAACATATGCAATCAGCTCCCTTCATAAGGTTACTGTTCATTTACTTGAAAACGAGATGAATTTACACCTCACAACAGATTCTGTAATAAATTAGGTTAGGTTCTATTTCTTTTGAATTATACATGAAAACGTACAAAACTGAATTTTTGGTTTTGATGGCAAAGTGTATCCCATAGAAGGAGAGAACTTGCAATATGTTTTGAGACAGCTGCCAGTAAGTCAGATGAATTTCATACTGGATTATCCCTGGAGAAATTCATTTCTTTGTTATTAAAATCCATCAAAACTACTACATCCAAAATAGTCCAAGAGAATTCTTTTCAGTGTTTCAGCTCAAGTCAACAGATTCTTCTTCCCTGTTGCTGGAGTTACCCTGTTAACATGCACATGACACCAGAAAAAAAAAAAAAGCACATTATTTTGAATGAAATTCAGCACTGGAAAATGTAGTCTCCGTATTGCTCAACAGGACAACAATGTACACATATAAAAGCTTCTGGTAACAGCAGAGCTATTAAAAAACAACCAACCAAACAAACAATTAAAAAAAAAAAAAAGCACAAAACACACAACGCCAGAAAACCCTACAATACTTTTTCCATGCCATGGAAAACTGGTACTGTATGAGCAACATGCTGGCTTCCAAGCTGAGGCACGTTTCTGAGAGCCATCAAACCAGGCTTCCATTCCGGAAAAAGCAGCATTGCCTACCGCAGTCCTGGTCCAACACAAGTAAGCAAACCAAACACTGCCAGGTTAAATAGAGGCAGACAAAATAAAACAAATATATCATTCACTAACTTTCAGGTGCATAGGCAGGTAAGCAAACAAACAAAAAGTAGAAATAATTCAGGCAATGTATGTTGCAAACACAGGAAAATATATCTCCTGGACAAAAAACATACTCAGGACAAATCCCGGCTTTTGCTTGCTGTTTTTAAAGTTTCTCAACCTGTGTCAGCAATATCGAAGTTATAGTACTTCTGTCTGTGACTACTTCTATATATGGTCAGCACAGATATAAGCTGGGATTTGCGTTTTTCCAAAGTAATCCTAGGCAATCAGAAGCCAATTAATCAGTATGAAAACCCACATGACCGGATCCATAGCCCTGCACACGAGTCCATTTGGGTTTCTCTGCCGCGAGACTTACAGAGCGAAGGGAACACGGCTAGTTCTGGTTTTAAGTAAACACTTGGGCTCTGCTTCAGACACTCCTGTGGGTGCGCTGGCAGCGCTGCCTCCCCAAACTCCAGCCGCACGGCAGCCGGCGCTCCGTCCCGAGGCACGCCAAAGCCGAGCGCGGGGACCATCAACCACCTGCCCGCGCTCCGCCGCGCACTCCCCGCGGCCCCGGCGG
>VXBS01004086.1:71696-158970 GCA_013400255.1 Sitta europaea | reverse complement strand
CCCCATTTTTCAATCTATTTTTATTGGTTTTAATTGAGATGTGTGAGCAGCTATTGCTTGAAGATTGTGGTCTCGTTTGTGGAGAGTAGATAATTTTCTGTTGCATATTAAATATGCCTCTTAATGAGACATCAACCGAATCACATACCCTCATATAGCTCTGTAATATATATTAATACGGTATTTATTCATTACTATCAACTTTTTGAAAGGTCTGCTTAAAATATTCTCCCTTCTCAGCTAATCAGGATATGCTACAAACTCATAGGAAGCCAAATAATTTATTAATATATGCTTATACTCCATTAAAACATGAAGAATGTAAGAAATCTGCATTTTAAACGATCCTGTAGAAGTATGTGATAACTTACTGCACCAAACTGAGGTGTCTCACACTGCCGTGTTTTTTCTGTCGTAAAAGATTAATACATTTAACTCGAAATCCTTCAACACAAAAGAAGTTCAGCGTTTAGCAGTTGTTTTTGCGGGCAGCGTTGCTGGCCGCCAAGTTGCTATGGCATAAGGGAGCAGGGCGTGTTCTGCTTGTGTATTTCTTGGCTAGGTGTAAGAGAAAAGTTACAAAGTAGTGCTCTGGAGAACAGGAACAAAACAGCAGTGTGTCCTTTCGAGGGCACCAATTCTCCATCAATCATGTAAGTAAAATTGTTTGGATTGTCTACTACCTTCAGAACAAAATTTTAAAAAACTTTGGGTCCGTCTTGCACCTTATGCAGTCGGTGAGGAGGAATCACCTGCACACACTGTCCTTACGCCAGGGTTTTCACAGAACATGACGTAGGATCCTTTGTGACAAGTAGCCATGACCAGAGCCCATGAAAGAATACATAATATTCCAGGTATCAACTTTCAACGTTTAGAAAAAAAAATTGTGAATCTACTGTTTTTAAATTAATTCAATGATAATTCACGACGCTTAAAAAAAAAATACCTGTGGGATGAAACAGCAAAAAACAAAAACTACTTATATACGAAAAAGTGAAGATCTCTTGCTGTGTAAAGGTTCCCCTGCTTTTGAGCTCTGGGCATGCTGCTTTACTGCCTGCCTATGCTTTTCTTTTTACCTTGCATCTCAAAATAGCATCAGAAAACGCTGTGTCCCATGTAATAGGAAGCTGGGGTTTCAGGGCAGCTGCCAGCCCCTCTCAGGTGACCCTGCACAGTGCAATTGTCCTTGGTGTTCCTGCACCTCAGCTGCCGAGGGCTCAGCACCCCCACGTGTTGGAGACGAGCTCACAGGATGCACCCCTGGCTTTTAAGATTATATTAGACATCGTGCATTTATTTTTGTGCCACTGAAGATGTAGCTGAAAATTTGACCATCTTTTCCCCTTTATCGCTTGTGTTAGCTGTTAAATTTGTGTAAGGGCCTCCCAGCTGTAAGCACACTAAATATAGATAAGGTAATCTCAGGTTGAGATCTTTATAATGCATAGACCATTCATAAGGGGGAGGAAAACTACTCCAAATAGTGAATTATGTTATGATTAGTCCAGTGTTGAAAAATGCATACCTTTGTATCTACCACAACCTCATTAATTTCTGAAGCTGTGGCAAAAGTCATCTATGTACATAATGCAGAATGTATTTTAGAAAATGCATTCATTTTAAGATTCAAAGCAAGCTGAGATCAGCTTGGCTTTGAATTTGCCATGTTTTAAGGCACATATCAATACTTTGTAAATCAGGGCTCAGTTTCCTAGTACAATTGTGTAACATAAATATATTTAACCTTGAGTCATGCAAAGCGAGCCTTTGAAGCAAGTGCATACACACTGAAATCAATTATCCTGGAAAACCTGTATAGGACAATGTCTGTATAAAGAAGTCTCAAGGCAGGCAACAAACTGGTCAGGAAAGCCTAAGGTATGGGAACAAATTTTGCAATGATACTGCTAAATAATACTCTTTACAGAAAATATTTATTGATTTTAACAAGACCTTTAGATGAGCAGAGACCAGAGGTTTAAATCTTCGCGGTATAGCTCCTAGGTCTAACACACATCATTCGTTACATTATATTCATAAGAAGGCACAGAGGTGGAGATGAATTAGAAGGCTTCTGAGGTTTTTGGGGGGTTATTTGTTTGGTTAGTTTGGTTTGGTGTGGTTTTGTTTGGGATTTTTTTTAATAGGAAATCTTGCTTGTTTGTTTCGGGATTTTTTTATGAGGTATCTATGGGAATAAGAAGCAAATCTGGCATCATAAATTGCACATCTCTCAACATTTTAGTCTATTTTTCCTCTCACTGAACAATATAGAACATAAGTGACGTGTGGGATGCCCTGGAGGATCAAGAACAAGTCACCGTGAGCGTACCAGCCCCCACAGAGAACAGAGCTGCAAGAGAGGTGGGGATGTACAAGTGAGCACCATGCAGTTGGAATTCTGCACAAATGATGGACAGCACTCTTTTGTTGAGGAACACTTAAAGGTTGATTCTGAGTCCTTGAACTACTGTGTGTTTTGTGCCTGTGTTCATGGCACTGCTGTTCCCAGAATATGTGCATTCATCCTCTGGACATTCTGTGGTTGTGTTTTTGCAGCTAAGATACAAAAAAAGCTCATTAAGAAATCTACTCCTTGAGCACTCCTTGAAGTCATCCTTGAAGGACCTTCTTGGGTGACATCACTTCCTTATCTGTGATTTCATTCATTACCTGGAATCAGGAATCATGTAGTTTCATTCAGAAGATCAGATGATAAAGATCATCTTTTACTTTTTGTTCCTGCCCATTTTGCTCTTCTGGAACAGCAGATCCTCACATCTATAATAGTTAGGAACTTCTAATTTTAAGCCTTAATTTATTTCTGAGTACTTTATTCCCATTTGTCTTGCCTGATGATATTTGCCTGACTTGAGCTAGCTCACCATTCTCCTGTGTTTTAATGTCTATAATGTCCCCTCCATACTTTTGCTATTCTAAACCTATGCTTTTTTAGTCCTGTTTTGTAAATGGGGTCTTTCTCTTTTCTGCTTAACCAATGTGCTGAGAGTGCCCTGGATTATAAACCAGTGTCCATTCTGTGGCTTCCACAGCTCAATCACACTGCTAGCTAATAGTTACCTTCTGGCCAAATAGTATCGACAAATATTTCTTTTGCTTCTTTTGTTTCCAAATGATAACACCCAGCTCACCACAGAAGTTCCTGTGTTTAGCTTCTATGTGTACCAGTCTGTTTTGCCTCACTGTATTTCTCACTTTGTGCCTTACTGTGACCTTATGGGGACTCCATTTTTTTTTTATTTTTTTTTTTGGTCCAATCAGTCACCCCTGGCAGCACCTCTAAACTTCATCTCACCAAAGCTGGCAGATGCCTCACTTTGGCCAAGTACAGACAACTTCTGCTCCATACAGAATTTCACCAGCAGTATGCACCTAGCCTGCTGATTTGTCAACACAACACTCCTCATTGTCTCCTCTTTGTCCAATGCCTTACTGTATTGACATTCTTTTACTAACCCTCATCCTCTTCAGCTTAACTAACAGTTTCCCATGTGTCACTGTGCCAAAAGCTTTACTGAGTGTCAAATAGATCAAACCTGCAGAATTACCCTCGTCAAGAAAATTATTTTGTCTAAAGGGATCAAGTCGGTCACAATCTACAAAAGCTGCCTTTTATCCAATTTTCATCATATAAGTCAGTGCAAACCATACACCACTCCATAAACTCAAGAAATCCTTGCAGTATAAGCAAAATAAAAGTAATGTTACTGGCTGATGATCAGGGTCACACTAAAGCCAGCAGCTAAGCATAGCTGACACAATGAGACACTATTTGGGCCATTTTCTTGATAAATCTAAAGAATATGGTTTCATTCATGTTTGATAATAGTTTCAGAAAATGTTCGACAAAAATGACAGTGGTCCACAATTTTCCGAATTGATAATTTCAAGCATCCTTGAATATAACATCTGACAGTTTGTTTGTGAGGAAAACAAATACAAGCAGAAAAGTGTGTTCAGATGGGGCCTTCTCTATATAAAGCTGGTCTAGTCAAGACTGCAATTCAAGTTTAGGCCAAATATTTGCTAGCACACTAATTTGATTTTTATAATACTTTGATTTCACATAATGAAAATTGTTTCCAAAATAATTCATTAATATTTTGAAGACATTCATTAGCTTTATACCATTATTTCCTAATCATGAAATGCATGCAGTAGCAATAGTAGATTTAACAATGAGGTAAGTAGAAATGAAAGGTTTTTTTCTTAACATGACACAAAAGAATACATTTATCACCTCCCTCTCCTGACAGCTGTTAATGCCCAGCAGAAGCATAAATTGAGTGTAAGCTCATTTTAACAGTAGTTCTTCCCTTTAAAAGGTGTTTCCCATAGCCCATTTTCAGTATTATGGTTTCTCATACTCTTTACCTTTCTTGTATTAAGCTTCCACCTCTTTCTGTGCTGGGAAGAGACTCAAGGATGCCTCAACTTCAGTCTGGGCAGAACACTTTGTGCAGGATGGGTGAGAGGAAACTGCAGGAGGAGAGACTCTGGTGGCTTGATGATTTGAAATTGAAATTGGTTCTAATTAAACTGTGCTGTAGAGCTGAAAGGGTGGAAGCCTGCAGCACCCTGTGGGTCCCTTGCCCACACAAATGAATTTCTGTCCTCAACCAGGCTGTGCTGCCAAAATACAGCCAGCCTAGGGACTAGCTCTGCATGGAGCCCAAGAGCTTCATGATAGGATCCAGCACTCCTCTCCTTCTTCGTAAGTGGGTTGTGTTGTTTTCTCCTACATTTTTTATTTTCTGCCATTGGGACTGGTTTCTCATAATGAGACCCCTATCCCTGCAGATGCCATAGCTCTAGTCCATAATCACTGTTCAGAGTCAGAAAAAAAAAAAAAAAAAAAAAAAAAAAAAAAAAAAAAAAAAAAGAGAGAGAAGGAAAAAGAAACAAGTGTAAGAGGAGGATTGTGCAGTCTTACTTGAAAGAAGATGTTCTGACTGTTTTCAACAGCAACTAGAAGCATTTGCAGTTATAGTGAGGGAAGAGTTTGCAATCAAAGTAGTTAGAAACTGGAAAGGAATTTTGGTAGAAACACTTTTCAAGGGGTCAGATTTCCATTTTCTCTCAGGTAGTGTGGCCTGGAATGTCTTCAGTACTCAAAAATATTTTAAGTTCGGTAGGGAAAATAGAAATACTTTGTTATTTAAATAGAATACAAAATTAAATTTGTGAAATACTAGCAATTTTATCTTCTAGGCAACTTTTCAGAGTTACTAAAGGCACTAATAAGGTATATATCAACCCCTAGATTGCACAAAACACTGAAGCACACAAAATAAAGAAAACAAGTTTAATGAGATAGGAAGGCTCTCAGAGTCAATACAGAAATGAAAAAAATAGATCAGCATTGGAGTCTCAAATCATCTCCTGTTGCAAAGCAAGTCTGCATAGGCTTCTTAGAAAATAAATTATGCACTCAAAGCTGGTAGAGGAGTGCTATTCCCAAGCAAAACATTTCTTTTTAGCATGTAATCCCACCACAACACTTCCCTGCTAAACACACTGTAAAAGGTACAGATCTGATATGTCATTATGCAGTTGCAGCACGCTTAAACATTTCTGGTTACTGCAGCCTGAGAGCTATTTAATGCCACAGAATAAAAAAGTACAGAGTTGAAAAAATAGAATGTCACTGTAGTAAAAGACAGATCAGTAACTCTGTTATGACTCAGTAGCTCACAATAAATTATTTAAACAACTTGAGCTCAAGAATGACCTTTCAGTCATTGCAAGGCAGGAAAAATATTTTCCTTTCTTAACCTCCACAATTCAAATCCCGTTTCTTCCATCAAAATCAGAGTACCAAAACGTGGGAACTTGGTCATTAATCTCAGACTGTGAAGCCCTGGAGCACCATCAATCAGGTGTAGATGGTGACATAGTAATGGAAGCACTGGGAGAGGGTCTGCTGGGCAGAAACCAGAGGCACGTCATATTGCTTATCATAAATTTCTAAGCATTTATGAGAGAATATTTAAAACTGATAAATCCTTCAGATTATTCAGTTTGGTAAGACTCAGGTCTTGAAACACATATTTTAATCGATTCTAAATTATGAAAATGAACTTTAGGTACATATTATTTCACAGACATCCAACGCACGTCGGAAATTTATGAAATGAGCTTCATCAGCTCAGAGTGTCTAGACAGCTGCATCCCTCTCAAATCCCATGTACTCCACGTGCTTTTAAGAGCAGGCCGTGCCCTTGTGTGTGTCAAACCGTGGTTCAGGAGCCTCCTGAGCTGCCCTGCCAGGCGCTGGTGGCCGGGGCAGGCAGGCAGGAGCGGCGGCGAGGTGGGCGCTGCCCCAGCTGCTCTGGGGAGTGTCGCTGTGGACAGGAACAAACAACACAATTCCTCGTTTAGAACTGATCTGACTCCAATCCTTTACTCAAACAACTGACCCCTTTTACACCTTTTTGGACAGGCCACTCTCATTGGTAGGAGAGTGCCAGAACTCTTCACCCACATTGGCCAAAACCGAAAGACACAGAGAATGTCCGTCCCACAGAAAAGAATCCAAAACATTACACTCATGACAAAAACACTGGCACTGTTTATGTCAAATCTCATGAGAACAGGCCTTCCTAAACCAAAACATCATGAAGAAACTGAACTTAGAAACTCAGAAGCAGCAGGCCTAGGAAACCCAGACTACAGGGGTGTGCACTGCCCTGGCTGCTCTCAGCAGAGCCTAGCCCAGAAAGGGCCAAACACAGCTCTTTTAAATGGTGAAACTGCAAAAAGAACAGCGAGAAAGGAGGAGCAGGACATGGGGGAAGGTGCTGCAGGCACCAGAGCATAGTGTCAGCAGGGAGCAGTGCAAAGGGGATTGTTATAAATACAGACTTTGGTGTCGGCTTTTCACAAATATTGGAATGAATGTTATAAGTATGATGAGTTTTCTTCTGTAGTTTTTAGTGTGTTTTAACTGCCTGAATAGATGTATAAGGTTTTTTTCTTTGCTGTAGTTTGGAATTTAGGTGCAGTGTGTTTCAGCTGCCTGAATAGATAACTTCCAGAAGAGGCCCAAGTGACTCTCAGCATTCACAGCTTGTGAAAAAGAGACCAAAGCCCAAATCAAAAGAAGATAAGTGTTGTTGTGGTGATGAAACAGGACACGAAGACCTTGTTTAGTACATGATCTGACTCTGTTTTATGAAAACAATTACCTTTCTTATATACTTTTTAGAATAGGCCACTCTCACTGGTCAGAAGAGTGCCAGAACTTTTCATCTCATTGGCCCAAACCAATGGATAGAGAAAAGTCCATCCTACAGGAAAGAATGCAAAACATTATTGTCGTTACAATAACATTAGTAATGTTTATGTCAAGTCTGTGAGAACAATGTCTTCCTGAACTCAAAACATCCTGAAAAAGCTGAGTTCAGAAACTCGGAGACTCTCAGGGCCAGAAAACCAGACTACAGATAAGAACTGAATAAAAGTGGGATTACGCTTGACGGACCCAAGGAGTGGCCATGCAGAACAGTTCCTAGAAAAGTTTGAATATGCATAAGTCCATGCATGAAGAACAGGATAAAAGGAGGTGATTCCAAAACACCAGTGTGCTCTTGGCAGCACACCGAGGCACCCGGCTGGTCATTTAACCTTTGCTTCATTTTTATTTCTCTTATTGTCTCTATTAAACATTTTTAAATTTTACCAGGAAAGTGAACCTTGTTTTTCACAGGATGGAGCAGCACAGGAGAGCTGCCACACCCTGACCACAGCCTCTGTGCTGCCCCTCTGTGCCGCCCGGGACTGGGGCAAAAGATGCAGAGTGGGAAATGAAGGAGGGAAATTGAACCTGGGAAAAAGGGGTGAGAGGTGGTCGGAAGTTGTTTTAGTTTTTGCCCTTTATTTCTCACCATCCAACACTAATTGACAATAAACTAAATTAATTCTTGACAAGTCAAGTCTGAATTGCCCAGGAGGACACTCAGTGAGTGGTCTCTGTGTTCTGACCTGCAAGTTTTCCATTTTGTTTTCTCCTCCCTTCCAGTCTAGGAGGGGATTTAGGAGAGAGCTGCTGTCTGGCAGCCCAAGGTTAAGCCACCATGTCCCTATAGCTGAATTTCCAATGCTGCTGGGGGATCTATGTGGACAGCCACTATGGTGTATGTACTATAATGGGAAAAGCCAACACATCTAGTGGCTTATTTAGTGCTGTTTTGAAGAAAATCTTGGAAGAATGAAGTTCAGTAACTTTGGGGGGCCCAAAAGTTGATTCTGGAATAGTGTCACACAAATCTTAATTCATTTATCCCTAGGATCTCCACATTTAAGTTCTGTTTAAGCTAAGAAGATTCTAATTTTTGACAGGTTTGAGAAAATTACATGCTGTTTCTGTGAGTTAAAAAATTGATGGGGTTTTTTATTGCTGGTTTTTGTTTAGTTGGTTGGTTTTTTTCCCCCCAGAGATAGATTCCCCACTAATGGAAATTGACTGAGTCCAATTCACATATAGAGAACACACTGAGGAATTTCTTTAGTGAAGTTTCAAATGAGCTGGACATACTTTTCATATTGCAACAAATCAGCACTCTGCCAATTCATGCAACTCCACCTTTAGGATGTAGGTACTATTTCTTGATTATTGACCTGGAAATTTTTCTAAAGCTGTGTGTTTGCTACTCCTTATTTTAAATAATTCACTTTCCCTTATTTTTGCTAGGAACAATGAAAAAACCCATAGGAATATTTTGAAAGTGTAGTGATTTCCACAGAAATTGTGAGAAGGAGAAAAAGGCTTTAGAGGAATCAGTGTGAAAGGTGTACTAAAGTTGGTCTACATATAGGAAATGTGAGGTTATGTGACTGCAACTTCAGCCAGGACCTTAGCACATCAGCAAAATATTCTGTGATAACAGCAGATATCAAAACATGGAAATTCTTCACGTTGGTACCTAGAACATGACATATGAAACCTGATAAATATGATTAAAAAATGTGATTCATTTCTAGAGCCTTAAGGTTGGTGGGCACAGATTTGAAGGGTATATAATTTGATAACAATACATAATATTGGCCATTTATTACTCATACACATCTTCCATTTCCATGGTATCATAACAGTGCTATATTGCTAAGTGGAAATGGTGATGCTGGATGTTGAAGGGAGCTGAAGTTGTACAAGCTTTAGTAAATGCTGTGATAGCGAGAAGGGGAAGCAGCATAGAAAAGTACAAACCTGTCTTATTCTGTGTATCCACAAAGTAGAAGATAATGGCAATGATGACACCAAGCTGAGTGGTTCAGCTGACACACCTAAAGGACAGGATGCCATCCAGAGGGACCTGGACAGATATAAATGCTCCAACAGGCATCACATGAGGTTTAACAAAAGCAAGTGCAAGCACTGGGGGTGGGGCAGTGGATACCTCGAGTATCAATAAAGGCTGAGGGATAATCAGGCATAGAGCAGCTCTGAGGAGAAGGACTGGGGTGTGCTGGTGGGTGAGAGGCTGGACACAGCCTAGAAACCAGAGGTGCCCTGGGCTGCATCCAGAGCCCCGTGGGCAGCAGGGCAGGGAGGGGATTCTGCCCCTCTGCTCTGCCCAGCTGAGAGCCCACCTGGAATCCTGCATCCAGCTCTGGGGCCATGTGGGAACCAGGACGTCCTTCTGACTGTCCTGGGAAAATTCATAAGTCACAAGAGTTTAGATAAAATGATAATTAGTATGTCACAGGGTGAAAAAGTAGAATTTTGGGATTTTAGAATGTGAGATCAGGGGACAAAGATGGAGGCAATGGGGTGTGTCCCTGAGCTTCTTCTTTGTCCTCTTGTTCTCCATCTTCTGTGGTGGTGTGACACATTTGGGTTGGTTTAGAACAAAAGTACACTGTACAACATAGTGGATAGATATTGGAGAATTGTTGTAAATAAAGCATAGGTAATTTTCAGTATAAAAGATAGTGCTGTCCCAAGGGCAGAAAGAGAGAACACCACAACCTGGGCTGGGGAGAGAGCACAGCCTGGACTGGAGAGAAGACCGTGGCAGGCCAGGGCAACAAATGTAAAATAAGTCAAGAATAAACAAATTCCTGAACATGAGAACAGGTCTTGAGCTTCTCTTCAGATGCAGGACTGGGGGAAAACAGAAAGCCTTCACAGAGACACAGACAGAGAGAAGTTAAGTCAGGTGGAAGCCAAGCTCATAGAAGCTAAGAAACCCCAGAGAGAAAAACAAAACTGACAAGAAAACGTATATATTTATATTCTAAAAACCTGACAGGGGGACAGCACAGGAAGGACACAGAACTGTTGGAGAGAGTCCAGAGGAGGCCACCAAGTTGATTAGAAGGATGAAACAACTCTCCTGTGGGGAGATGCAAAGAGAATTGGGGTTGTTCGTCCTGGGGAAGAGAAGGGTTCAGGGCTTAACTGCAGCCTTGCCATACCTGAAGGGAGCCCACAAGAAAGATGGAGAGAAACTGCTTATGGGCATGTAGTGACAGGAAAGGGGTAATGGCTTTGAACTGAAAGAGGGTAGGTTTAGTTTTGATATTAGGAAGAAATTTGATTCTATGACTCCATAAACATTGCTTGTATATACTTTCAGAGTTGAAGACAAACTCTGGAAAAACAAAGAAAATATTAATTTGCCTCTAATGTTCTTTGCTTGCACATTCCAATATTCAATCCTCCTGTGCAGGATCCTCTTCATCTGAGTGAGGCTAATGCAGATTTCTGGGAAGCTGGAGCCTGAGAGAAGTTTGTTTCTCCTAAAATGAGTACCACCGAATTCTCTTAAAATGTGACCGATTCGTACAGCACCAAGAAATATTAACAGAGCACATTTGGCCCTGTTCCTTAGCTTCTCCAAAAGCAGACCTTCAAGGAGAGGAAATGTGCCACCCAACCACCTGAAATTCCTCTTTTCTTTCTTTCATACAAGCAATTTACAGAGCAGGGAGGCAGAAATCTCACTCTGGAGATGCCTCCTTTTTTACCCCTCAGAGATTTTTCTGCAGTTTTCTGTTTTGCCTGGTGGCTGGGAGCGTACAAGTGAGTATACAGTTGACAGGAGCCTGTGCTGTCACTTAGAGCAGCTTCCTATTATTCAAGAGATGTTGTAAAACATCTCAGGGAGTCTATGACTAGCACAGTCTCAGTAACGATCCAGACACAGGCACTAGAGCAGCAGTTAATTAGCAGCCACCCAGCAGCACCAAAGTGAAATGGGAAGAGTCTGTGTTTAAAACCCCACCACTTCTCTAATCCACATAATTCACATTCATCACTCACTGTACAAAAGCAGGCATTTAACTCTTTGTGCAAAACCAAAGCAAGGCAAATCTTTTCATATGCTTTGTAGTACCAGCTGCTGCACAGTCCTTTTACAGCTAATTAAAACCACATGATTTTCCAATTCACTCAGTACTGAAAAATGTGTATTTTGATGCTGTATCACTTCAAAAGAGCACGTCTTGCTGCAGATTAGAGAGCAATAACTTGAGATCCTGTCGAGATCTGCAAAAAGAGTGAACAATTATGATTTGCCTTCTTCCTCAGGAGCCTTAACAAATTCTCATAGAAGTCCCCTGAGGTATAGTTAGATGCCATCTATGAAGCAAAATCCCTGCAGCTGAGCAGTGTAGGAAAAGGATTTGGCAGCGTCCCTAAGATATGTATATTCAAGTGGAAATTATTCAGAGAGAAAGGTTTGTCTTTATGGCTGAAGTTATTTCCAAGGGAGCCAGCAATATGCTGGCTCCAGGACTAAGGCAGCAGGGAGGAGCAGCTCTTGAAAGGAAAGATGGAAAAAAGGGCAGGGAGACCATTTTTTTATTTTTCATGAGTTCACAGGTTAATAAATTAATGTTTATGATCTATTTTGAGGGCTCTGAATAATAAAAGGCAACCCATAAGTGCTGAAATTCCACTCTTCTGAATTTTCAGTATAATCAAATTTATGAGAATTATGCAGTCTAAAGGTTCACAACTCAAGTTGTTGGGGTACTTTTTAACAACTTTTAGATTGAGGCTAATTATCTGCTCCAGTCAGTAATGGATTTTTCATACATTTTCTATGTTCATATTCATATGCAAAAGTCATGCCCATAAAATATATTCTTCTGGGGCATTCCAGCATACATTTTAATCAGTTAGGAAAGTTGATCAAGAAACAAACAGATTTGAAAAGCACTTTGCACTAATGCAGATTAAGATTCAGACGAGTATGTGCCGCAGTTTATATTTAACAAAAAATAAAGATGGAATTTTCTATTTTCTCTTTATTATTTCTTTTTTTTTTTTTTTTTTTTTTTTTTTTTTTTTTTTTTTTTTTTTTTTTTTTTTTTTTTTTTTTGATTGCTGTGCTTGTTGTAATTTGACTGATCATAACTTTCAAATGCCCACACATTTCATTTTTGCTCATAGCAACCTCTCCTCAAAGTTTGGTGGAGAGCTTTTTCTGGAAAACATTTTTTATCAGGGTAGCACACCTGAGAAAGAATATTGACAATTTCCTTTTTTTAACCCTGAAAATTTTAAAAAGTGCAAGCAAATAGTTATGCCAACACAGACATGGGTTTATTACACACTAGTGTTAAACATGAATCACACTAACAAATGTAGGATTCTATCATGCATATTTTGTAAATATTTAGTTTAATTGTTTGTCAAGCCAAAGCCTAAAATGTACATATTTAAACTGATAAGCATGTATATGTTCATAGGATCATGGTCAATTAAAATGTAGGAAAAGAACTGCTCCAAATTTACATATTAGTAGACAGGGATTGTTAGCATCTGTAGTGTTAATTAATTAGCATCTGTAATGTTAATGTTAATTAGCATCTGTAATGTTAAGAGAAAAAGACAAAACACGAAGTTATCAGATTAACTGCTCTGATTAACATCCTTCTTTGTCATGTTCAGGGTTCTTATAGAGAGGAAACACAGGCCCTTTCAGAAGCCTTTTAGGAAGCCCTTAGGAAAGCAAACCCTGGATCCTGAGGTGGTAGCAGGATTAATGAAATTTTACAGCCTGTAGAAACATTTTTTTTCAATAACTCTGTCATGTAGCCTTTAGTCCCTTTAGTGCCCTTGTAATACTATTTACAGTCTTCGCTGTAAATGTAAACATAATGATCGAGTGTAATACGTTGTTATCTTTTGGCACAGCAAGAATATTGGGTATTCACTCAAGAGAAGAATGACTGGAAAACCTCTGGCTTTGAGGCACATCTGAAGAGCTTCTGTCAGTACAAGTTCTACCACGCAGGCACACACAAACAAATGTGATCTGAGAGCAGGAGATTGATGCTGGACGTCACACACCATCCATAGGCCTGTGGAAGTCATCCTGAAGAACTGTGAGCCTGCCAGAGATCAAGGAAAACACAAAGGAAGCAAGTACAGAAGGATGAGCCTATGAAGGTCAGCGTTTTGTTATGTCAACTCCCTCACCCCAGAGTTTCCTGAGCAGATGATCAGAGCAGGCTGTGTTTGCTGCTTTGTTCCTGCTGCACTTCTGCTACTACCCTTTTATAAAATGTCCATTCCCTTAGTCAGTGTTAAACAGTATAGGATTATGTAAGAACAATAAAACGTGTCCCTCAGTGAGAATATAGAACCAGTAAGAACTTAGCAACTGCCAGAAACCATAATAAGCAGCACACATTTGACTTCATTTTCATTATGGCAACAGGAAATTATGTGATAGGGAACCCTTGAACCAGAAATTTTTTCTGAAGCAAAAAATAAGCCAGGAGAAAAATCACAAAGGTTGTTTAGGAATCTTGTCTTTATATGCATATGGTCATATTTTTTTTTTGTAATAGAGATTTATTTACTCTAAAAAGATTAGTTTTATGTTAATAGCAACAAAATGCTTATTCCAACATGGTGTTATTCTGATCTTGAAGCTGTGTTCAAACTAAGATTTTACATCTGTGCATGCCCCAAAACCTTTGAGAGGCTGTTCATGTTATCTCTCAGTCCTGTCAGTGCTGGGCATGAGCCAGGGAGACGGTGCTGGAGCACATTTATTGGTTAGCAAGCAGCCAAGGAAGTTCAGATGTCATGGCAGAGTTTGGGATTCTTGGACAGCCCTTACATGAACACCTGCAACAAGTTAACAAGCATTATGAAGGACTGCTTTTCAAAACTCAGTATCATCCATTTCAGGGCTAGATTCAAACTGAAAAATTCTTATGTGTTCAAAAATCTTGAGAATATCAATTACAGATATGTAGATCTATATTTTCTTCTAAATAAGCTTACTTTTTTTATTATCTAAATAATGACTGAAGTAAAAAAAAAGATTAACTAAAAGGCTAGTCACCTTTATAATAAATATTTTCCTAACAAACATGTGATTCATTTTGCTTGCAGCAATCAAAGGTAACCTTTGATGGAAAATAGAGAAAAAATATTTTAAAAGCTATCAGCACAGGGCTATGCTATTTCTAATAAATTTAATTGCTCTAGATTTAATTGCTCATAGATTACATAGTTGTTAAAAATTTATCCTATTCTACAGTGATTTAATCTTTCTGCAATGCTTTCTGCTTTCCTATATTTATGTCTTCCCAAAATAAATGCAAAATATTATATTAAAAAAGCAACAAATCATAAACTCTTACCTATACCTGGGTGCATGAGACAGACAGAAAACAAGCTCACAGTCATCCAGGATTTTTCCTCATCCGAGGCGGAACTGCGCAGCACTGGCTGTGACATAAGAGTTTATTTAGTCTGGACTCAGTAGAAGCAATAATGAGCACAATGAGATAACAAGCAGATGACTTGTGAGCCTCGAAAAAACACTGAGTAATACAATGCTAAATTAAGAAGCTACCTCCCCTCCTTAATTCTTCTGAGCCATTCGTTTTTCTAGTGTGAGGAAAACAAGAAAAGGAAAGAAAAGGCAGGGGGTTTGGGGGGAACTGGGAGGCCTTGGAACCATGGCTGGGAAATTCTGAATGACACTTGGTCCTGACAGATTACACTGCTTCATCTGTATTGCTGAAGTACAGTTCAAAAATCACCATTGCCAAAGCTGCAGTTCAAGCCAGACAGCCAGGTCACAAAACCAGGCAATCATTTGTCTGGCTTAGACCTGGACAGACCTTTGTCTGATTAGACCTGGAGTCAGACTCTTGACTTGATGATTAAGCCATATATTCAGAAAAATTAAGGAAGATTAGTAAGAGAGATTATGAGCCCAGAGCAGATTCAAGCAGGCACTCATCAATTCCTTATAAGCAAATTTAACTATCCCTCATCATATCCACTTCTTTGTACATGACTACACAAGCCAGGCAGGAATCAAGTTCACAGTCATCTAGGGGTTTTTTCTGCACGAGAAAGGTGTAACTCCTCAGCTGTGGTCATGACATAAGAGTATTTTTAGGCTGGATTCATTAGAAGATATAATGAGCACAAAAAGATAATAAGCAGGTTATTTTAGAGGTGCTGTAAATTACTGTCCATGCTTTATTTACTTAGCAAGGGTGTAAAGGCAGAGTGAAAGCAGTGAACACTCCCTCCCTTGTCTGTCTTAAAAACTAACTTCAGTCTCAGTGAAGCCAGGAAAATATTAGGGGAACCTCGATTTTGGCTCCGTCAAAACCAAACCAGCTGCTGAAAACTCCAGATGTCTTCAGGAGGAATGTATGAGCAGTTAGCACCAAAAAACAGTCCTTCACTAGTAAAACAAAACAAACTCATTGCCACATAAATCTCCATGTAGCCAAAAAGTTAAAAACCCAAGGAATTAGCTTTGAAGCGGGGAAAAAGTGTGATGAAACCGAGAAGTCAGTCACATTTTTTTTTGCTTCATCAAGAAGTGAGGCAGTAAGGGAGGCATTTCAGACTCTTTGGAAATCCTCTGAACTTTGTGTTCTATTCACCAGCTTTCAGTGTTTCCTCCTTCTTTATGACCATGACATTGTAACCACTGTTTTATTAGTGAAGGACCCCACCTCAGGCTATGGAGATGCAGTTCATTCCAAGCTGTGCCAATTTACTCTGTAAACTGTGGAGTGCTCATCTCTTCCCTCTCAGATGTGTGTCATTATATGAGCTACAGTTTGAATGAATCTAGAAATAATTCTATCTTGTCAGCTGAGCAGACAGTCTTGTCACTACCCTGCCAGTTTGTTCATGAGGTAGTGGGAGCTGTGTGAGAAAGCAGTGAGCAATCATTTGGACTAATTAAAAGCAGAGTTGTTGAAATGAATGAATGTCATTGAAGGAATTGTGTTGAGTTGTTGCTAAGAGAAAATTGCTCTGAGCTGTATATTCTTAGGAGGTTTGGCATGGATGCACCCAAGGGTATGGCATGGTGCTGGTCAGAGGCTGGAGGGAGATAGAGGGTGCCCTCAGCAGGGAGCTTGTCATGTGCTAGCTCTGTGTCTTTCAGTGTTTTTCTAGTAAAACTTAATTTCCATGGGAATAGGTGTCTCTTGACAAACAATTATTTTTTTAATTTTTTTTATTTTTATTTTCCAGAAAGTGACAGGATTCCTTGAAAATCATTGGTGACAATGCAAAGGAAGAATTCTTTTGGAAGTTCTAACTTTTTCTTTTACATTTTCAGGGTTTTTTTTTACTTAACATGTTTGGAGATTCAGTTAGTTTTTGTTGCCAGTAAAAGCAAAACAACAACAACAAAAAAAACAACAAAAAAAACCCCCCAAAAACAGTGGAAAGCATCTTTTTAATAAGCATTTTCTGCAAGAAAACTACCACATCATTATACCAAACCTGACAGGGACATCAGGAAATGTCAGAGATGTTGAGATCATGTTGCAAGTCAAGTGTAGAACTGGAATAGAATTCCTACCTATCTGTCTATTCCTTTAAATATGGGCTTTTCCTTTCCTGTTGCTCTGAAACCTTTCCTTCTCTCTATGTGTCATTCTTTAACTTTGACTCCTCAAATATACTCTGATCCCAGTCTTTTGTTAACTCACATAATTTATCTTCACCATTCAGCAAAGTCTATGGTATGATTTTCATCGTAAGTGTCTCCTCTGGTGATTAAGATTTTGCTGAAGAAATTCAGGCAAATGCTGCCTTATAATTTTTTTGCCATCTTCTGTATTAAATCATATTAAAATCATAGAATATTTTATGTATCTCAATATATTTAGGATGCTCCTCAGGACCTGAATTCTGTGTTTGTGCTGCAATGCACAAAAGCTTTCTTGTTTTACTGAGGATAGGGAAGTTATAATTGAAGATGTTATTTTACGAAATCTGAGCATGACTAAATAAACATCCTTGTATTACTGCTATTGTGGAACAATGTAATTCTTTGTAAACACTGAGTGCATATGAGTATTTGAGGTCACAAAGCCCTGCACATATCTGTTATATAATGGGCACTTGGAGCCATTTATCATTAATGACTATTCTCTTTTATCAATATGTTGTATTTGTCTTAACAGAAATGCTTACATTTTGTGTTAGAGCAGTGAATCCTGGGAATTTGACCACTCTACTGTCCCGTGGCAGCCAGCAATTAGAATTGTAGCATTTGTGGGAAGACTGTTGCCAATATCACCCACCTGCTGCTGCTAAAGCAGTAATAACACATGTAAGCAGTAAAGAAGAGGGAAAAGAAAGTAGCTATTGTTTGTTTAACTGGCATGAAAGCCAAGTGAGCTGCATGGAGAGAGGCCAGAAGGTTCCTCACCAGGAATTCGGTCGGTAGCACGAAGGTGGATGGCTGCACACTGACAGCAGCACTCAGAGCCAGCCACAGAACCAGGGCCCAAGGCCAACCTGACACACACAGGAGAGAAAGATTAGAACTTCTAATCACTCCTTTGAATGAAGAAAGAACAGCAACGTCTTTTTCCTAAGCAATGGTGAAAGAAAGAGTACGCCTAGACATGGGGGAGAGGAGAAAAAGGGAAGGGGAATATGGAAAAAGGGAGGCTCTGCTCCCAACTCCTGGCTAGTTGCTCCCAACCCCTCAATAGGATGACACAAAAGCTTTCAAAAGTGTATTAGCTTCACTTTAAAGCAAACAGAAAATCAGGAGTCTTCCTGGTGTAACAAAAACTTAATAAACGGCCTGTCATCATAAATCAAGGCATTGTTCATTTGAAGAATACTTCTTCCAAAGGAAAATGCCAATAGGAGATATACATCTTAAAGCTGGAAGTATTTAAAATATTTCAGCCTTTTTGTTTTGTTTTGTTTTGTCCAGAGATTGATGCAGGTCCTTCTTTTCTTTGAAATGTGTGAAAATAAATAGCTGACAGCCTGATGGTGACGAATTGGGACGCTGCTTAAATTTTTTTCTCAGATTTGTCTCAGACAAAGCAAGGATTTAAATCCTGATCTTCCCAAAGAAGCAAGATACCCCTTTCTTTCTGTTTCTTTTTTGCCTTTTTCCCCCGTGCAGAATAAGACCCCTCTTCCAAGTTTGTGTGCTTTTAAAGCTCCAAGTTATCCAGATACAGAGTACCCAAGAGGAACAGCAGTTATTGAATTTTCCCTTTAAAGCTCTATGGTTTGCTAACAGTAGGTAAAAATTGAGTCAAAAGGATATCTATCAGGGACTGGATCAATAAATAGCTTTTCATACTGAGGGTAACTTAATTCATGCTCAGAGATTGTCTTTGCTCAGACAGAGTGTCTGTTGTAGAGACAGATAATGTTTGTTGCAGGTGGTGCTGGGGAGCAGGGAACAGCATTAGGTACAGGCTTTCCTCCTCACAGATGCACACATATATGTAGCCCAGAAATGAAATTACAGTTTAAAAGTGCTGCAATTGTATTGTACCTACTCTGACCTCAAGAGGGAATATAGGGAAATATAGGGAATATAGGGCATATAGGAAAATTGTCCCAGTCTTAAGATTTCTCTGAAGTAGAGAGGTGCCAGGACAGTGACATGGGGAGAGCCAGACCACCATCCAGGATTGATGCACCACCCAATCTGACCATTGATCACAAGAGAGAAAAAAAAATTAGATTCAAACAGTCATTATTTGGAATGCTTCCAAATGTAGTGAAGTAAAAATTGCTAAGCCAGTGCTAAATAAAGAAGTTGGCTCCTTACTTCTGTGCCATTAATTTTTTGTTCTGAGGAAAAAGAGAATAGGAAGGAAGAAGCAGGACTTTTTGGGCTGGGATTGTAAAGGAGCCTCTCAGCCCAGGGCTGAACACCTTGTTTCAGGCAGATACCTATTAATCCCTTATAAGAAAATTTAGGTACCCAAGGCATTGTAATGAAAGTCATTTATTTTTTGAGTATGAGCTACAAATATCATGATGAAAATCTGTTTATTGCATCTTTAATGATATAAATCTCCATTGGCTGATCTACTATTCCCTTATAAGGAGTTTTTTTAATCCTGTTCTGATTAGGAGTTTTTGGGGTATATACTTGGAATTCATAAGGAAGCTATATTTAAATTATTCTGAAATAACTGAGTCATAATCATTTTATGGGAAAAAAAAAAGAAATTCTAGAATTTCATTATTATGAATAATTTTTAGATAGCACTATATTTTAAGGTCCTGTTTTAAAATTACACACCCAGAAAGCCAGTGCTTTCCCTCTCTTTTCTATAAGTTTGAAAGACATGGAAATAACATAAAAACTTAACTTCTATACTTCTTTTTCTAAATAAGTCTTAAGAATAGGAATTAAGAAATTAAGAAATAACAGCAGTGAGAAGGACAAAGAAGCAAATCCAGAAAGTCACATCAATGGGGGTGGCACAAGTCCAATGCCAGAGGTATGGTGAGTGAGATCTAATTCCTCTGATGAGCCCAGAAGAGGCAGGCACAACATCTAGACAGTATCTAAGACTGGGAATAAGTTATCTGGATTTTTGGTTTTGAAGCCTCTTCTTTCCAGGTATCTGTATGTTTGCCTCAAATCCCCCTGACTGGTGGATTAACAGGTGTTATGCTTATTTTACACTGCAAGGAACAGATGAGATGTTGAGTAATTTCCTCTGAACTCACCTGGAGTTCACAATGGGCATTATTGTAGCAACAAATATTAGCTTCAGAGAATTTAGTGGGGTCCACAGGAGGGTGGCAAAGATGACCAAAGGATGGGAAAATCTGTCACTTGACAAAAGTCTGAGAAAACTGCATTTGTTTGGTCTTGGAAAAAGCAGGCTTAGTGGAGATTTTACCACCATGTTTCAGGGGTGGGGTCAGCAAAAATGTGGATTTCACAGTGTTGGATATTTCTAGACAGAAACATCTGGGTCACCTTGTCTAGACTGAGCTTTTGGCAAAAACGTTGGGAGCAGATGATCCTTCCAACCCAGCATTCTGTGATTCTTGTCATGCAGTTATTTTGTCCCTGGAAACAATAACTTTCAGGAGGTGTGGTTTGATGGCAGCCTTTGCATTAACGTAGATAATGCAGTGGTACACAGCACAGAGGAAGATACATCTTGAGGTTTGAGAATTTCACTGCTACATCCTAACCACAAAACCATTTTTATTTTTGATGTAGTTATGGCACAATACGTCTTCTGTATTCTAATCCTTGCTGAAATCACATGCATTATCATTTATAAGAAGTGTATTTAGTTATAACTTGAGGATCTTCTGTAGGTTAAAGATTATATGAACAAGAAAATGCTCAAAGCCCCCATCACACCACAAAAAGCTGTGTAGTCCTGTGCCTTGCTTCTTAGCTCTGTTCAATCTGCTTTTCCACAGTGCATCAACAATCTGGTCTGCAATAAAATCTTCTATGCAGATAGCATTTCAAATTAAATTTAATTAAAAAAAAAAAAGTTAGTGCACATGAAACAGTCTCTCACCCACTAGTGCACACCAACATTTTTTTTTTTGCTTATGCTTTTACCCATCAAAATGCTTTGAAAACATTTCAAACTTGTTTGTTCAAGATGCTGGAACTTCGGACAGTAAACATCCATCTGCATGTGAGTCTTAAAAACATTTTGATTCAATTAAAGAAGGCACAAATAATAAAATAGTCTGTATTCACATATACCAGTGGGCTAGGTTATCTCTTTGTGCATGATAAGATTCAGGAAAGGAATTTAGTCAAATTGCAGACTGCTTGAATACCTTATTGTACCAGAAATTTTGATTTTGAGAGCAATGGGCCAAGAGAGGTGCAGGCTTTACATTATCAGCAAAAGGCACTTCTGCCTCTGCAAAAATAAAGGCTGTCGAATATGATCAAAGCATTTCTATCCAGCAATTTTTGTAATGATAAACAAAGGAGGAGATTTATCCTTCAGTAAATCTTGCAGTGACAGAACCAGAGGGCTGCCACTACACCAGCCCAAGCTCCAGGTTGCATTTTGGCAGAAGTCACAGGTCTGTGACTGCCCCTGTGCAGGACTGTCTCTGGAACTGCACCAGCTGAAGAGCACTGGGATGGAGCCATTAACCAAAGACTGTTTATTTATAACCAGTGTTCTTGCTGATTACTCAGATGATTATGTCTGTCTGCTGGCAAGAATTCTATTTCCTGTATATTTCATACTTAGGAATATAAATATTTCTTTTAAAAAATTTATAAATCTCCAGACTTCCCATAGTCAAATTTAGTTTGATTTAACAAAACATGAATGTTACCAGAAAAGAAAAACCTTCAGTGATACATTCATATATCTCTTTCAGTAATGAGCTGAGTTGTACTATTTGCCAGAGATGTTCTATGTTGATGAAGACTTGCTAACTTTCTTAAATGTTAAGCAGAAATTATGCAAGCTCTGATTAGACCTATCAGCTTTCTAAAGGGACTATTAAAAGATAATTATGCACAAGAATGATGATCATAGGAAGTAGTGTGCATTGCTCAAAGAAAACGTATTCTGAAATCTGCAATTATATAGGTTGCTGGAAATATTTCCAACTAAACTTCATTTTGTAGCTCATCCTCAAGAGATGTCATTAACATAACGATACATTTGTACCAATTATCAAGGGAATGTCTGAATTTATTTTCACAGCTGGGTAAATAAGCAGCACATTCCCGAGAACAGTTGTAAGATTAAGTTCATATTTGTTATATTATATTGATACATTATTTGTCAAAGAGCACTTAGAATAACAGCTGTAAGAATTACTACTTTCTAAGCCTGAGTGATTTTTCTCTGTTTCAGATATTACTTCAATGGAAGTAATTGTGCTGGTTAGTTAGATAGACACGTGAGAAATAGGTATACCAGCCTATCTACCATGGCTTTGGTATGTTCTGCTGATCTGCTTCTGCTCCTGACATTATTGACAATTTGCTTCAGTTGATTATTGTGTGAGTATTCTGGAGAGATTTAGCTCTGTCTCATAAAATGATTACCCTGGTTTAACTACACTGCTTTCATTAAGGTCAAAGGAAATTATGACTTATGTTTCTGATAAGACTTGGCATAGGAACATGTGTGCCTAGCCTGGGAAATTTTCAGATGATCCCAAGACTTTTTTTTCAGGCTACCTGAGAAGAAATCCCTTGATTTTTCAGGAATCAAGAAGAGTTTAATTTCTGTAATGAAAAGAATACTCCTAAACTTTGGGTTATACATGTGCACAGAGTAATGTCTGAGCATGTTGTTCCTTCAGTTATGTGTTTTGAATATAGGAAGATAATCTAAAATAATCTCTTTGCTCTGAGAGAGCATCCAGTGCTTCCTCAGTGTATACAATCTTAATTAGATGAGACTGAAATGTAGTTTGACTTTTCTTATATTAGTTGCAGTGATTGTACCTTCCCTCTTACAGAAACCTTGTAAGTGTGATTAAAGGTGCCTATTTCTCAGCCAGGAATGAATCCTGTATCTACACTGAAGTAGGAAACCTGACACCTTGACAGTCTGAAAAACTTCCCTTGTAATTTTTTTAGCAGTTAGGTATCCTCTGAAAAAAAAACAAAAGCTTGAAGAAGTCTGAATCAAAGGAAACTTTCTCCCAAAATATGAGAAAA
Source organism: Sitta europaea (assembly GCA_013400255.1). NCBI lineage: Eukaryota > Metazoa > Chordata > Aves > Passeriformes > Sittidae > Sitta > Sitta europaea. The sequence continues at coordinate 136,033 of VXBS01004086.1, read as the reverse complement.
AAAAAAAAAAAAGTGGGTTCGTGTATGGTCATCCTGACCAGAGTTTTATTTAAGTATAAATTACCTTTTCTCCATACTGTTAAGTGAATTCACCCTCCCTGGAAGTCTTCTTTATTTAATTTGCTCATCATGATTGTATTAATAAATCTACAGAGAACCTGTCACATGTATTTTTCAATGAAGAGTTTTTGTAGTTCAGGTATGTTGAAATCAGCAAAGTACCTTCTTAAATGCTCTGCAAGCACACCTATTTCACCAGATAACTTTGGATGTGGCGTTGTGGATTCCACGTATCATTTTCTCTCTGAGGTTTTCAGACAAAATTCATGTTCCATTCCCATGGGGAAAGTAGTCTTCTTTCCAAACACCCTGCTCAACAAGCCCCAAATGAATACTGAAATCAGACTGAGACTTTTCTGACTCCCTGCTTTGCAGCCACAAGTTCCTCAGTGAGACCCAAAGAAGGAATCAGGAAAGACTGGAGTGGTAGCTGGGGTAGAGCCAAGACCCAGATATGGTTTCTGGCATTTTTGGTACACTGCCCTTCCAAAAGGACAACCAAAGCCCAGTCCTGCCAGGCGCCTGGGATTTGACTGACTGCTTTTAGGCACCAGATCTCCTCAACAGAAATCAAACGAATTTACAGGTACACTTTCAGACTAAACCAATTTCAAATAATGGCTTTTCCTTCACTGAAGTCATCATTTTGGAGTGAGCATTTAATGTATTTAGGATTGAAAATGTGAGCCAAACCCAGTGCAAAGTAGGGTCTGCTGTGAGCCCTGCATTTGCTGTTTGTGCAGGCATCAGGTTTCCTGATTAAGTTTGCAGTATGCCTCTTTTTAAGGGTACAGGAAGTTAAAATACAGCACTGAAATAAATATCACAAATAAAACCCAGGCACAGGAAGGGAATTGAAAGTGTTTAAACATTTCAGGATCACTGGTGAACAAAAATTTGCAGAAAAATTAGAGAAATTTGGAAGTAAAGAATACTCTTCAGGATTCACCCTTGACTGTGTGACACAGTGTGCAGCCTGAACAGTATATGTGCTTCATGGGAATGGTCCTTAGGGTAACCCAAAGGGTGGAATTTCATTTCATGCAAATTCACATGAACCTGAGTAGGGAATTTATTCTTCCCAAACAAATTAGATTCCATTTTCAATTAAAAATGGGATTTTTTTTTTTAGTAACAGTGTATTATATTGAGTTTAAACACCTTCAAATAATTTGGTCATTTATGTTGCTTCACAGAGCAAACAAGCTTCGTTGCATAACCTAAACATCACTTCATTTTGGTCAAATTGCATAATCCCTATATGCATATATGTTTTTTTGAGCTTCTTGTGCTTTTCAGCAACCCTAAGCATGAGCTGGAGAAAACATAACATGTCCTTATCACAAAAAATAGTAAATTACACAAGAGCAGGTAACTTTCTCTGTGTTGCTAAGGACAAAGCAGTTCTGCAGGTTTATCAGAGAGAAATGCCTTTTGGCATATCTAAATAACAGTCAGACATCTAGGAGCCAAATAATTCGTGTGCAAATTCCCATTGCAGTATTGAAGCCACAGAGGTTGACTCAGTCCTTGGAAGTTTGAGCTGAGAATTGCCAGGAAAGGATGGGAAAGTAACAATCCTTTGTCACCACAGAGAGGCTCCTGTGGAGCAAGGGCACTGATTCTTCTGGAAAAGGATGCTGAAAGATAAGAAAAGTTCAGGAAAGACCTACAAGCTAGATTTGAGGTCTAGAGAGAATTAAGGGTAGTTAATTAGTCAAACATGTGATGTGATCATGGCCTTCAGAAATACTTCAGTAGAGAGAAGACTTCCTATAATGACTTCTTTAATTTAGTAAAATAAGGATAATGAAATCCAATGCCTGGAAATTAAATTTAGACAAATTCAGAATAGAAATTATATGCAATTTAGTAGCAAGAGTAAAAAACACTGTACTAATTTGCCTTGAAAAATACAGGATTCTCCAGCCTTTATAGCTTGCTATCCCAAAGGTAGTCTGTCTAAAAAATATGTTGTAGATCAAGTAGAAGTTACAATCTATAAATGCAAATTATAAGGGAGCTTCTCTAGCCCTTATTATTCCAACTGGAGGATGTTCTGCAATAAAAATTACAAAAGCTGGGAAAAATTCCTTTAAATTCATCTTGTTGTTTGAGCTGTATTTGCCCTTAAGGAAGGAGGGTTTATGCACTTGCCCATCTTTCTTTGGCTTCATATACATCAGCTGCACAGGAAGCACTCTTGTGAAAAATACTGAGTTAGTCCTTTTATTATTATTGCTCTTGTTGATGCTGCTCTGCCTTTATATGTTTCAAAATTAAAAACAGATACAAGGAGATGTTTTGGGATGACTAGCCTAGACCCACAGGCACAGAGCTCCACAGAGTCCCATATGGTGAGATGTTTTATTTCTATTTGTTTTTGCAAAGTTGGCTGCATTGTACTAAGTTATTTCAGGAGTGTAATTTTGGTGCTTAAATTTTAGTGGCGTGGATATTTTTAATTATTTTTTAGTATGAAACCTTGCTAACTTGTGGAGAGCTGAATATGGGAGTTTCACCTGCTCTTGGTCAAAAGAATAAATGTCTGAAATTATCTGTAAAAGGTTACTGCTGGGGACTTGCTGTGTTTGTATGAAAGATTGAAAGCAGGCAAAAGAGACAGAAGTAGCTAATTAAGCACTGTGATCAGCAGGCAGGAGTCATTGATGCCCAATAGGTCAGCAAGAAATGTCATGAAAATGGTGTTCCTTGTAAGAAAGTACCACCTGTACATTTCTAAACCTGAAATGTGGCATCCTTGCCTCCTGATTCTGAAACTTTGGGGTTCTATGAGATTCTGTCACAGAGAAGAAACTCATAATTCTTTTTTTTTTTTTTTTTCATTCTTTCCTTGGTTTAGTTTGGTGAGTTTTTTCTTTCTCTATTTGTTGGATACTGTCGTGCCCAATTTCTGGACACTGAGTCCTCAAACTATGTCATTGGCCTCCATGGAAGACATCAAACTCAGATCCAAAACACTTCCTTCAGTTAAGTAAGACAACATCTGGAGCTTTACAAAAAATACATTAACCCCCCTGGCTCAGGGATTCATGGAGGCACTACTGCCAACAGGCACCAAGTCTCAGTTGTGACTGATGCCCTGAGAACTGCTCTCTCCATGGACAGAACAATGACCCCAAACTCACAGTGACCTGAAAGAGGATTGCTGGAGAAAAAGTTATTGTTATATCTGTTTTTCTATGCCTAACACAATGACTAAAACATTTACACAGGACAACAGGGACTGAAGTTGGATTCATTTGTCATCCTCAGAGTGTCCAAGCATCATACCCTTGCTTTAAGAGGATTTTTACACACGCTAAAAGCTTCAATTGATCAAGGGTACACCTTCAAACAAATGTGCCAACCAGTTTGTGCTCTGCTTTGGTTTGCAGTGTGGAACAGCCTGGGAGCCTGGTGTGCTTCTGGGCAGAACTAAGACAAAGAGCTCCTCTGCCAGGAGCTTACTGACTGTGCTGTAGCCATTGCCAGGCACTCAGCGTATTCGTAGTGGGTCATTTCCCTCTCTTCTGATGGGACTGCAGTGCTGTGAAGAAAGCAATGAAAGGTTCAGGAAGCAATGAGAGAGTCACAGTGGCAAACCTAAAAAGCCCAAGAGGGAATGTGGCCGTGCAAACCCAGTTTATAGACTTGGCTGCATTGGTTGCAGATCAGGAGTAGTTCTGGGAGTGGCTGTCATGACTTTTTTATCTGGAAATTATTTAAAAATTCACACCTAGCTCCTGTGAGCTTCTCCCAAGAAGAGCACCCTAAATGTGAATTCATGGATTTGTATTCCCTCTTGAGCCATCCCTTCCAGCAAGGGTAGTGATTGTGTCCCACTCCTTGCTGACAAGGGCATTGAGCTGATACCTGGTCATGACTTCAGCATCTTCTAGCTCTGGACACATTTTCTGGACACATTTTTTATTTTGGAACATCTTCTTTGGGTATTAACTCCAATATTTTCAAATGCTGCTTTAGCATGTAATTACATAATCTATGGAAAAGGATGGCTTATTCCTTCTGTATTTTGGAAAAATGGAAGATAAGGGGAAAGAGAGAAAGTGACGTCTAATAGCCCATTTTTTTTTAAGCCTTTATAAAAATAACTCAATAATTTGATAGTAAGATCTTGATATTTCACAAAAGATGAATTCTGTTATCCCAACACTGTCTTTAAAGTCCACCCTTTGAACTCCTAGCTATTTATAGACCATCATGCTATTGCCAAGATGTGTACATTTAGGACGTATTTTGTTTCATTCTATCCTTTCATTTTTTTTTTTCAGATTGCCAATACCTTTCTTTATCAAAGAAACACAGAGCTGCCAACAAGTGAGAACAACAAAACCAATTCTCAAAACCTCAAGGAGGAAAGGAGTTAAGGTGATTGCAAGGGGGTTATGGAGAGGTCCCTCCTGTGCCCCAGGTTTCAGAATTTACTGTGAAACCCTGAGGTCTCAGGTCCCAATCCCAGAACACAGAACTTGGCATCTCAGGGTAGGGGGAAGCCAACACTTGGTGAGTAAGTCCTTATTTCTTTTAAATCTTTCTCTGCCCTCTAGTTAAGAGACCTGTTTGCTTTCCTTCTAACCTTCATAAAAATTGAATTGTGTAAAGTAGTTAAACTGAACCAAATGAGACTGGATGGCAAAAAGACCTGGCAGGGGGCTTTCCTTCCACTTTTGCTTTATCATTTATTGAACGTGGCCCATTTCAGCATCTGTAGTAAATAACAGTGGAGAACTGGGGCAGCTGAGTCATCTAAATGTGACCTGTGGATTGACACAAGTAATCAGAAGTCTGTGGCACCACCTATGTACACATAAACATCAGCCTTCCCTTGAACTCTGAAATGTCCCTGACAGTTCTGTGCATCCCCAGCTGAGAGTCTCTTGCTTCAGTTGCCAGTCAAACTCAGATCCTTGGCCTTAGAAACAGGGGCTCAGCAGGGAAGATTGAACCCAGGCTCTCCAGGGAGTTCCACTTGAAGGCGAAGATTAGACAGCAGCATAAGGACTTAAAATCTTGAGTTGTTTCTAGTGCTGTTACATTCACTTCCATATCAACCAAAAGCTGCCACCTCTCAGTTTCCAAGGGGCAATAGGTAAAAATACTTCCTAAGGCCTCATACTTAAAGAAAAGAAACCTCTGCCCTGTTCCAGCTCTCTTTTTAGGCAGTACCTGTCAGCAGCAGTAGTTTACTTGCCTGTCTGAAGCAGGAGACACAGGGCAGCAATAATGTAAAATGCTATTAGCAGGCACAGTCCATTAGGCTCCCATTGTGACAATGAAAGAATAAAAATGGTTGTGGTTGAGTCCATGACGTTAGACTAACTGTGTAACAGGAATAGGAATGGTTTTTTTTTAAAATCTATAAATATTTATTCTGGAGAAAGCATACTAGGTGATTATAATTTCAGATGCTCTTCTGGTCAATATTTGACTGAAGAATGTAATCAGTTCTTCTAACAGTAGCAAGAAAATAATATTATGAGGAATAATGAGCACATTAAAAAAGTCCCTTTAAATTAACATAACTTTGAAACAACTTAGTTATTTAAGAGCAACATTTGAATGTTACCAACAGATTTGAAAGCATACTAAAATTAAACAAATGCATATGACAATTTTCTTATCTTTAATAGCAAAAATCATTTAACAATAAGACGCTGAATTTAGTAATGTGGCCAGACTGCATCAGAGTTCTTAACTTTAATTAAAATTATAGTGGCTTCAAACTCAGAATTCATCACTTACATCAGTTCAGTCTGGCAGGTAGTTTAATGTAGTTATTATTTTTGCCCTATATATGCAGCATCTTTGTCAAAATAATAGAATCTAAATTGAAATTAGAAATCTCATGCTGAATTGGATCCAATTAACCTGACAACACCATTATGCGAGCATAATTTTTTTCTCATTCTGCACATATATGCTGTCTCCAAAAACAGAAGGCAGATATCATGCAGACTGTAACTCTTCCCCTTGAAAGGCAACATTTCCCTCTTAAAATAACTCAGAATATTCTGTGTAGCCTTGAGTACTGCTCATCAGGGGATGGTATAGCAAATGTCATCAAACCTACATGTTCTGTCTGCAGCCAGAACAGAGACCTACAGTTCTATATTTCTCCTAGAAAATGGAGAGTGATGTACACATAAGAAAGACTCTCATCATATTGCAGGTTGAACAGCTGCCATTAGCCAGTAGAAAGCACTGGTGAGTGGAGTGTGACCAAAGTACTGCTTTATTTTTAATGTAGAGACAGCTTTAAAGAGCCCTTCATGGCTTTGAAACATAAGATTTTTCCCCTTGAAACTTGTCCCTTTTCTCTTTGATGTCATCAGTGCACAAAAAAAAATGTGGTCCTAATGTAGTGTTAACTGATAAGAGAGGTATACAAGTAAATTATAAACTGCCATTGGCATCAATACAATCACATCAAACATTTTAAAAATTATTTGTAAAATTTCATGTGTCAAGAACTGTTGCATAATATGAAAACCCTTGATAGTCCAGAAGATTTATTTTAACCAATTCTAAATTCTTTCTGCCCTTTAAATACTTTTTCCATGAAAAATTATTTTGGGAATTCCCCACCTAGAAAGGTTTGATTACAATGAACACCTGTCTGTGCCCATGGTAACATTTTTGGATGTTTTGTTCTGTCAGCTACAGAGATGACTTCTTCATACATTGCTGCAATTTTCACTGTGGCAGGGGAAAATCATCAGCTTTTAGCTAGAAACATCATCATCATCATTACCTCATCATGGCTTTTGGAGTTAAGTGCTTAATTTCCTCACTTTTTGAAGTGAAATTTGAAGTGGCCAATGGTAGATTGGTACAACCCATGTTCCAGAAAGGGACCAAAGTGAAAGAAACATTAAAAAACCTGATCTGTACTGCCCAGTTCCAGGTGGCTTCCAAGGAGACATGGCCTGGACACTTCAGTGGCAGGGATTTTCTAGTCCAAACCATTCTGACAGAGATAAAGAGTTAAGGAGTGAAAGGCACACAGCTTTATCACCTGTGCTGTGCAGGCCTGAGGGGGTGGGTTTGTTAGGTGATGTCAGTGTGCATCCTCAGGGCTGAGCTCCAGGCACAGCAGGACACACACAGGTCTGGGAAGGAGTCACTGTGCTGAGCACAGTGCAAGGAAAATTCCACACTTAATCAGATACATTTTCTGTAGTAATCAGAAGTTCAAAATTAAAACCCAGGGATGGTGTGGGATGACAGTATTTCAAGCAATCAAGCAAGACAGACTGCATTTTCCACTTTCCAAAACACATTTTAATAAAGAAGTGTAGCGCATTTGTTCATTATTTATTCCTTGGCCCAGAAGGTACTATTAAGAGTTGAATTTCTGCTGAAGTCACAGAATTAAACCACTTTATGAAGTTTTTTGGAGACCACAGGGAAATAATTATTTTTCTAAGGAGAATAATGAAAAGGAGAATAGCAAACAAAATAAATAATTCTTCATTTTCTCTCTGAAAGCTGCTCAAGTTGGATAGCTAGTGGCTGTACATGAGGACAAAGTCAAAGATGTAAACTTAACTTTGAAATTTGTGTGATTTGCATGATTTTGAACAAGCAGCAGAAGAATTTAAGACAATGGATTCTAGAATAATGTTATTAGTAATGGACACTGGAAGTTCTTCAGAGTCCTAGGGGGCAGAGATCTGCTGTTCAATCAAGAAGTGTGAAATAAGAATTTCCAGACTCTAGGTCCCTTTATTTTAGAAGAATGGCTTTCTTACTGCTGAATTAGCACAGAAGTACCAATTTTTATTTTTAAATTGTTAATAACTTAATTTCTGAAAAGCTTTTTCCACCAGTTCAGCCGGGTCAAATTGAGCTGGCAACGGTAGAGAAATGAGTGTCACAACAGTACAGAAAAAATTATGATGAAGTGTGCCTCTCTCCAAAACTCCCTACAGGCTTTTCACCTATCAGAAAATTCATGTTCAGGACAGTTAACATTACTGCTAACAGCACATTAGCTTTCCATAGAAAGGCTGCCCCAAAAGCTCACTCTTTTGTCCCACCCTTAAGTAATGAACAGCAAACCCCAAATTCTTTCAGGTTAAGGCTGAAGAAGAATACGTTGTGATATTCATCCTTCCATGTGAGTGGGAAGAAGATTTAACAGAGCAAAAAGGCAAAGGAGAAAGGACAAACCATTTATCTGACTACTTGCTTTGATAAATTGTGCAATTAATAATTTGGTAGGAGGAAGGTAGTGGGTTAGCCAGCCAAAGCACTAATGCTTTGGAAGAAACTATACATACAGAATGAAAAGTGTATTTCACCTAGAGGACAGTTCAAGATTGATTAAGGCCACAAACAAAGATTTTTCTTGTGTTTTTAGCTGAAGATGTAGCTTTTTTAAAAAGTGTCATTATGGTTAATGTCTGGACAGCAGCTACGTCCCACACAGCCACTTGTTTACTCCCCTCCAATGGGATGGGGGAGTGAACAGAAGGGTAAAAGTGAGAAAACTTGTTGCCTGAGATAAATACAGTACAATAGGTAAAGTGAAAGCCATGGACACAAGCAAAGCAAAACAAGGACTTCATCCACCACTTCCCACAAGCAGGCAAGTGCTCAGCATTCCCAGGGAAGCAGGGCTCTGTCACAAATTATGGTCACTTAGGGAGACAAACATCGTCCCTCTAAATAAGCCCCCCTTCCTTCTTCTGCCTCCAGTTTTATCTGCTGAGCATGAAGCTGCATGGTCTGGAACATCCCTTGGGTCAGCTGGGGTCAGCTGTCCTCCTTGTGTCCCTCACAACTTCTTGTCCACCCCTTCTTCTCACTGGCAGGATGGGCTGAGGAGAAGAAAATGCCTTGATGCTGTGCAAGCCCTGATCAGCAATACCTAAAACATCCCTGTGTTATCAACACATGTTTGTATTTCCAGCACAAATACAAGACACAGCCTTGTGCCTGCTGCTATGAGCAACAAGCACTCAGGGTCGTGGTAGCCACCTTTCTTTGATTTCTATTACTGTTCCTGAATTATTGCATCACCAATCATGTACAAAGGAAAGCTTTAATTGAAGAGAATTGTTCTGATCCTTCAGTGGGTGTAAAACTCAACTAGATGATGCAAACTGAAAATGTGAAGGCACGTACAAACAAACAGAGCACAGTACAATAAATGAGGCTGACTGAAGAGTGGTGAAAAGTCCTGCAGTACAATGCAGCAATGTGTGGAACAAAGCTCTTGCAGTCATAAGAAAGCTTAAAGTCAAGAAGGTGGAAAGATAAATTGCCCCAAAGGTCAAGAGAAATTGATGTGTCTTCAAACTTCTTTTACTCATATACTTAACTGTAAAAAACCCCAACAGGTAAATCAGTGAAAATTTTTATTTGATTTGTTTTTCCAGGCCAAATATGCCAGTACCTAGTAACTGGGGCAAAGAGCACAAAACAGAAAGGTGGTGGGCACACAACCTTTAACTAATGTCTAGTTAAACTAATTTTTATTTTCTTCATTGCAATCTTGATCAGGACATCAGAGCAACAGAAGAGAGAAAAGTGTTTAAAATAAGGCTGATGCAAGTGAAAAATCTGACTGAAGGACTGCAACACAGCTAAAGCAAAGTAAGTCAAAATAATTTAAGAGGTGAAAGGAGCTGTTTGGTTCACCTTCCCTGTGAGCTTTATTTTTTGCACTTAGTCTGGAAAATTATGATTCCTTCTTATACCACAGCAAGCAGCAGCCATCAGGATTTTTTGTGTCACAGACTGATCTGGGTGAAGTTCTAAGTACTTCTTGCCAAAGTGAAAAGTGGTTTTGCAAATATTTTGAAAATACTCAGAAAATTCCTTGGTAGCTTCGTGGTGTGGGCTGTCACGTAGGAAGAGGACATTTTTACACCACACCATATTTTAATAACTGCATGTGAAGGAAGCTCTTGATTAGGACTAGATGTTTCAGCAGACTGATTAAATATAGTGTGTCATTTTTTGTGTGCAGCATCCAATTTAAGTCTAGATTAAGCTAGTTAAGAGTGCAAGAAAGCTCTTTGAAATGTATCATGCATGGCCATGGTCTGTAAGGGAGGGTTTTGCTACATTTCAGCAAGGTGCAAGGACACAGGCTTCACAGCAGTAAGAGAAAGAGGAGAAATAACCAGTATTAATCAGATCATTTACTAATTTGTTTAGGAGTTTCAACATGAATATGTTTTCACAGGTAGATCATTGTCAAGAACTATTTCTGCTGTAAGAGGAATGTTTGGACTTTGCAATGTTTTGCCTCAAAGCGATGCCACAAAGACAAAAAGACGGAGATAGCTTATCAGAGAGTGTAAATAAACAGTTTCTAGTGGCTCACACTAATCAAAACTCATGGCCACAGTCAGGACTTGCAAGATAAGCATGACAAATTGCTTCTCCTCTCGCCGCTGTGAGTGATCCGTGCAGTCTGAGGCTGGAACACACCAATTCAATGTTCTGCCCCCACTGCCTCTGTTGTTCCCTTTATGAAGACTGCAGGTTTTTAATTGCCCATCCCTAGGAAGCCTCTCAGTTCAAGATGCTCATTTATATTTTGACTGCCCTCTTGGTGGGACCCTTGCAGCCTGTTAAATAAGGTTTGAATAGTGGTGCTGGCAAACAGGCTGGCATTCTTGACTTATTGCTAAGGCATATGGATTTAACTCCTGAAAATCCTGATGTGGGTGATCTCTCTTTACCTTTACTGGAGTGTGGCCTGTGGCATACTCTGAGAGATGCAGTGATGCATTGACACCATAAACTGGGGAAACAGAAGAGGAAACATTTTCCCTTTCCAATAACACTATGCATGAGATGTGAAATGAATGCTATGGTTGATGAGGCACAGCAGGCAGTAGATTTGACATAACGCACAGGATTTCACTGGAATCACTGTGTGTCACCTTCTCCAGATGCTGACATTAATGACTTGAATGAGTGAATTTTGACTTATAAAAAAAAGAAAAAAAAGAAGAAATTGCTGGAGTTTGGCAGGCGCTAGAAATTTGATGTTAACAGGCTGTTTGCAGTAAGTGTGCATTTTTTCACTGAATATATAAATTATTTTAAGTAGTTTGGAAGATTTCTTCTAACACTGCGTGTTAAAAATCTCAATCTTGGATAGTTATTCTAACTTTCAGGAAAAAAAGAGAGTAATTTTCATAGTTAACATAACAACATATAACACTTCTTCATTCTTTTAAATAAAGCAGATACTTTGTTCTAAAACCATGGTCTTGGTATCTGCACTGAATTTTTCAAACAGCTGACAATAAATGAAAAGTAACCACAAAATCCCTCATGTAAAATCTATTGTGTGCACTCCATCAGCCATTTTTGTTAGGGGATTTTTTGTTAGGGAAATAAGTGCTCGAGGTTAATTTTTTAGCCTCAGCACCTTATTTAAATAGACAACTGGATGAACATGGAAAGGTCTATGAGAGGAAAACAAAATCTCCAGTCCCAGACTCTAAGTGATATATAACATACCAGTTCTCCCCTGGTATGGGTAAATGCAGGTCATGGTGTCCCCCTCTCAGAAACACCATCACACGAGAGCAGTGCAGACCTTTAACTTGTTAAAGGTGCTTAGCTGTAAAAATTAAAATAATAATTATTCAAATTACATGATCTGAAAGTCTAAAAACACATTACCTAAAGCTTACAGGAGAATAAACTCAAACAACATTTCCCTGCTAAATTTCTTCCTCTAGGGACTACATGGGACTGTGAGAGAGACCTGCCCCTGATGGGGGATGTATCTGGTGAGAAAACTGAAGAATATGTGCATTAAAAAATACTGATGTCTATACCTAACACCTTTAATATATGGCCCTAAACACACATGTAATCAGCTACATCAACACTCATCTGTCATGAGTACCAAGCAGCTGACCGAAATTTTTCTAGCTTGCTATTTTTAAAGAATCACTGAAAAATTGTCTGTGGAAGAGAAGGACAGAGACAGACACCACACTTGCATACACACATCTGGAATTGCACCTTTTCAGAGCTGTCCCAATCTCACACGTTGAGCTGCTGCATTCTGCTCTTCTGAGACCCCTGGTGCTTGGCTGGCTGCCTGGGGCTCCACACCCAGGATTTCCCCATGGAAGGAAAGAGCCAGGGGCTCCCTCCCTGCTCTTCCCAGGCACTGAAGGTCTTGCTTGGCAAAACTGTTTTCTTCTGCCTGACTCGATGGGATCCCTTCCTCTGCCCTGAGATAACTTTGCTATGAAGGCTGGAAAACTCTGACATGAGATTTTGCTGACATGAGAATGATAGTTACTTACTTTATGCAACACATTTGTCTTCATGCTGCAATGTCTGTCTACAAATAGGTATGCAACACAAATAGTGAAATTAAGAATGATTGTTTTCCTTTCCACTCTCTTTCAAATATGTTTCTAGTTCTAATATTATAAAAACATTTTTTTAAAAGGAAACTCAACATTTATATTTTGAGTTCTTTGGGAAAATTTAAAATTGTTTTCAAACTTCTAAGTCATGTCTCTTATTTCATTGTCTTTCACTGTCAGAATCTGCAATCACTAGCATAATGCTAGTTCTTGTTAATGCATTTAGGATGTTCAATTTAATTAATGTGGCAAAAGAGAACTGCCACCTCACTGAAATATTTCTCTTATTTTTTCAGAGAAAGCACATGCTTTCTCTTCCCTTGTATAACTCAGTGTTCAGTTTTAATGGCAATGCAAACACAAACTACTTTTATTTTTAAGAGAAAATGATGTAGCAGGAAAGAAAGGAGTATTTTACTAGTAAGTTATTATGACCTTTCAAAAAGGACAGAAAATTTACGCCAGGCTTAATTGTTTTCAAGGAAATTAAACTTTGATTTAGACACAATCAGCATGATTATTTCAAAAGATATTTTGATGAAAAATACACAGCCATCTCTGTATGGAAGTAAACACCTACTAGCAGTGCAAACACTCAGTCATTTCATTTCTACAAATTGCATCACAGCAAGGTGTCTTCTTTCAGAATTATTATTTCTAATTATATTATTTTGCTGCTCTTGTACTGCCTTACTTTTGAAAGCCTGGAAAAACACATTCCTGCAGAATTTAATGCTATTATTTAATCCTCTGCAATTATTCCCTTAATTAACCTTAATTGTGTAAAAGATATGAAGTGACAGCAAAGTGTGCTTGTGGGGGAGGCTGGACCAGGGCACTTCCCCCATGCCATCCCCTGAGTGCTGGGCTTTAAATGTTCCACCAAAGCACAGGGGGTAGACCTCCACAGTCACCCACAGGGCACTTGGTGCTACTTTTTGGAGGTGCTGCAATCACATTGCCCACCTAATCTGTTTTTCACCCTCGGGGCGTGTGCACATATGCATTTTATACATCCATGCATACACACAGCAAGCAAGGCAGACACACCCTGCATCTCTCCAGCTTTCTTCCAATAATGAAATTATAATTGTATTTGCTGGCAGTGGGTGGTCTGCAGGATAAACACAGAATATATCTGCATATAAAATGCCTTTGAGTCATTGATCTGTATGAGTCATTTAATTGAGAGGTGCACCAGCATGTGAGTAAACGTAGGCAACACTTTGCAACAAACATATTTAATATATTTATGTATTTATAAAATTCTGCTCTGTAAGGAAAACGACAACAGAATAGCTCTTTAGTATAAACAGAAAATTATAAACTTGTAAGCAACAAGAAGCATAAATAAAGATATGCACAAGGCAGGCTCATAGGTTTCCCCTGGAATAGCTGCTGTCAGTCTCTGGGTGAGGGTTTTCAGATTGAGGGGAAGAAGGGGATCAATTTGGGAGTGCTGTTTTCAAAAATTATCTTTTATTATCATGTGTAAATAATATTTTGAATCTCTCAGAACATCTGATAGCAATTTCTCTTTCCTTCTCACAGCTGGTGAAAGAAGTTAGTGAAATGAATTTGAGCTGATGTATTTGCATGTCCTCAAAGAGTTGTAATGGAAAATGAACCTGAACCTCACGTCCTTTATTCTGTGTTTCTAGGTTTTTTAAAAACTTATTTTTGGAAAGTTATGAAATGCAACTCACTGTATGGGAGCTGAGAGGAGAAAGGAGATTTGCATGCATCTTGTGATGCAGAATGGACTACCTGAGCATGAATATTTGAGGAGCAAACATTTGAGTTGTAGAGAATTAGAGAAAGCTATAAACACAGAGGTCAAAATGCTTGGAGGAAGGGTATACAGCTGAAAGATAGTTGAATTACTGGAAAAATCAGGCTGCTGTACAATTGAAAGGAAATTTAAGCTGCTCATGTCTTCTGCCCTAGTAATTGTTCAAGTCCAAAGCATCACTTGCAAGAACAAGATGTGAAAAATAAGCAAGAAAACAGCACAAAAAAACCTGATACTGTCATTATAGAGATCAATTATAGGTTCTTCTTCAGAATATTTGGCTCACTTCTTATCATTTTATCTGAGAAAAGGATGTAACAGCAATAAAAGGTTCACAAACAGAAAAGTGTTATCAAAAAGGCTGCTCTATGGAAGGAAATTGAAATATTGTCCCATTTAGAGAGAGAATGAGTAGGAGGAGACCTCCTAGAAATATATGCTACAAAGTAAATGTAGAGGGGAGCAAATAATATAAAGGGGGCAATTGCTCTATTGTTTTCCTGCTGAGCAGGAAAGCAACTAAGCAACTAAAGCAACTAAATCTGATTAAGCTAGAAAGCAAAAAATACACTGCAAATGAATCTAAAAATTAGCTCCCATTTAGAGCTTGGTATCAGCAGCTCAGGAAGATTTTCATGTCAACTTTCTTCCACTTAATTTCTTTGAAATTCTTCAGATTTTTTTTTCTAAAATCAGCTTATTATAAAATCAGCTGCATTTTTAGTTTCAGCTAGTTCTTTTCTCTTGAGATTCCCATTCTTTCATATGTTCTCATTCTTTCCGGTACTCTTTCTTCCAGCTGCCTCCATTGGTATAGGAGACTGTTAATCCAAGTAAAGGACAAGACCTCAGAAAAGCCCATGATCATAGCAAATATGCTTCATAACTTATTTTGACGTGGGAAACATAATAAATCTTGAGATGTTTATGCTTGTATGCTCCATAAATGTCACTACTCATTTTGAATTGATAAATGAAAGAATTGTTGCTTACCTCCTCTCCCTCTTCCCTTTTCTTTCCAGGGAATTTATTTTTAGAGGAGGCATTCTTGTGAATGAATTCCAGGAATATAGACACTTTGTCTTCTGCTCCTACCACACTGTGAACTTTCCCTCTCCATTTGAGCTGCAGACACAAAGCTAAAAACACAAGAAGTTGATGTACAAAAATGTCACAAGCAATTAAAATTTCAGTCTTCAATCTATACACAAATATCTTTGTTAACAACTTTCAGCAAATGAACATATTCCATAAATATAACATTTTATATATCTATATCTATATCTAAGTCTTTCAGAATTACCAGAATGCATTCTGGCTCTTGCTTTATCCATTACAATATTGTTTATAATCTCTTTAAAAAAATTTTTTTCACATAATTTTTTTTTTTTTTGATCATATGAACTGAGCCAAGTCAGGCCAACATGACTTTAAATGTGACCCTTGACTAAGCACTAAGCAATTAGGTTGACCTCATTGTTAATTTCTCCAGGGAGAATGTGGTAATTTATATTTAGGGTTGGATGCTTAGGTTGTTATACACAAAGACAGAGCTTTATTTTCTGCCCCTGATGATTTTGCCATCACTGCTCGATGTCCCTCATGAGTGCAGGTGCCAGGACCCAGCCCAGGGCGGAGCTGCACAGGCAGCTCAGGAAAGGAACTGAGCTCACAGCCTATGTGCTTCTTCTGTGCCCCAAAGCCAGCAGGCACACAGAGCTGAAAATACACCCCATATTTTGAGGTTTTCTTATATGACTTGGGCAGTAGAAGTGGTGTTTCCTTCATTTCATGGATTGCTCCACGCAGAAATCAACTTCTGTATTTCTATACAGAAAAAAACAAATAGTGTTGCTGTGCCAGTGACGTTGTCCTTCAGTCTCTTCCTCTCTACTTTGCAAATCTCTTTGTGCATTCTTCCAGGGTGTTTCTTACATATTGACTGCTCTCCTCTCTAATTGGTCCAAATGGGTCCCTGCCCTTTGAATCTCTCTTCAAGAGGATTCAGATTTAGCCTTTCTTCTCATTATTTCCTACTTTCTTCCATTATTTCCTTCTCATTATTTCCAAGGTGACTTTGGACACCTCACCCACACCTTAGGCTTTCAGAGGCTGCCTATGACACTAATTCTGGCACGGGGAACTTTTCAGCTGTAGCTCAGCTGAAAGCTTGGATTGGTGGCAGCAAAGCCTTCAGTGGGTTTTTATGGCCCAACCATCGTGCCATGCTTGTACACAACTCTACAAAATCCAGGCTGTGGTGAACACAATGAACAATCCATGGGGCAACTGAAATCTGGTGCATCTGGGGCACTGAGGTTTTTGCATTCATGTTTTAGGAAAGTTTTTAAACTATCCGTGGAGCTGGAGCAATTACTTTCTCCCTGGAGATTTAACTACAGTTGCAATTTGTTTCCTTTCTGTAAGCAGCTCGTGTAGTCCTGCATTTAATGAAAAACAGTCTCAAATTGCCCCGAAAAGCAAATTATTTACTCTTCCACCACTTGCTTAGGAAAGAGCTGCAAATGCACAGCACAAATGGTGAATACTGCACATGGGATTTGCTAATGGCTTTCACTGCAAGTATCTGATCAGCTGTCTGTAAGAAATATGAAGCTTTTTGAAACTACAGCTTGATTTATTTTGAGATAGTTAATTATATAAATAAATAATTTGAAATATTGATCTCTCTTTCTTTCCTAGTAAAGTCACATTTTCCACTGCTTTCACTGAGAGTGCTAGAGGGGCTGGAACAAGAGAAATGTCTTACAATTATTCCTCCAAACTGTCAGGATTTCTGGGTTAAGTCACTTTCACACACGCTGTTTCTTGACATGAAATGCAAAAGATAATAAATAAGAAACATTTTTCTATGAAACAGTCAAGTAAGCAAGGAGATAATTTATCTTCCAAAAAGTATCTCTTCATTGATTTATGTATTTCAATTTAGGGTTTAACTAAGGGATTATAACAGTCTGTAGAAGTATTTCAGGAAGGCACAAGTTGACATGTGTAACAAAAAAAAAATCCTCTCATTTCAGTCCTGATAAGGGCTCTTCATCACAACTTGTGCAACAAATGCCTGGAGCCTGTCTCAATTGCATACCCAGGGCTGCTACACTTTTACTTGACAGCTGGTCCTTAATGAGTGCAATGACTATTGAAACGTACCTGGTACTGGTTTAAGTTTGCAGGAAATTTAAGCCACAGAGAAGTGCAATAAATTTCTCTTTAATGATGGTGTGTTAAAAAAAATTAAAAATCCTTCTCCTTTTGATGCCTTAAATTTTACATTTTATATTTTTCATATTCTGTACTGCCTTAGTGTGTAATTGAACTTCATATAAAGTGTGAGCAAGTTCTCTTCACAGCTTAGTTAAACAAAACAATCCTTTTCCAGCCAGAGAACCAAGGACACCACTGCAGCTACAGCCTCCAAAAGTATAAACAGCAAATTGAGGAGAGCAACCTGGATCCAGCTTGAGTAGAGCCACAGCTGGGCTCTTGTTCTGCCCCAGGTGGATCCTTTGAAGGCCTTTTAATAAATTCCTACTTTATTCCTTTAACACTGCCTAGCATCTGTTCCAGGGAGCCTCTCTAGGCATCATTTCCCAGATCTGTCCAGTTGTTGTCCTGATTCTTTTTCATAACATTTTTGGTGTCTGTGTTTGTCTGAAATACCTGGTTACTATTTCAAGTTCTCTAAATGTTGGTTATTATTTTATCTGTCAGGCCTATGTCCCATGGCATTAAGAATCTTTTTTTGGAGGGAACACAGCCAGGACAGTGATCCAGACTGACCCAAGGGATATCAATACCATATGACATCACTCCCAGAATTCTCAAGAAGGTGGGGATGGAGATAGAGCCTTCTGCCCTTTGGTCCAGTGCCCTGCAACCTGGCCACTTATCTAACCCACATCCCACATTCAGAGGAAAGGTAGTTTCTTCACAACTTCATTGTGTACCATGACCATGTGCCCCAGAGTATGGGGAGCAGTCAGAGACATGCATCTCAGGGAGAAACCTGGCATAGGAGGTATTGAGAATGTCCAGAGAAACACTTGGGCTGTCATCCCAAACCGTAAAACTGATCTGTCAAACTTTAACAAAACCTGCACCAAACTGTTACGACCAGAGAACGAGGGCTGGTTTCTCATTTTCTCTTGAATCCATAACTGTCTTTCCTAGAATAAATCTATAACATTTAGCAGAATATTTTGGAACTTGCAGGACACCAGCTTCTCAGTCTTCTCCCAAGGCTTTTTCACAGCTGCCATCAGGTCAGCTCCCCAAGCTGTGCATTCACCTGCACCCTTCTCAGCCCATGTATGCCAGGCTTTGGGTTATGGCCAAAAAGAAAATGCAGACTGCTACTCCAGAAAACAGCTGGCAAGAAAAATCAACAAATGACAGATTTGAACTTCTGTCTCCAGATAATTTGCACATTTCAACTTTTTCTTTGCTGTATCTGACAAACATTGATTCTTTAGCTAAGTAGTGGACACAGTGGTTTTTGTGGAAATCTTTTGGCTTGGACCTTCACTGATTTCTTGGATTTCATTTTTTTGCATGTGAACAGAAAGCATATCCTATACATGGTTGCCAATAAAATAGGGGAAATGTAATATATTGTAATAATATATCTAAGCTATGACAGAGAAAGATCATTAGGAGATAAAATTTAACATCTGTTGTGCTACTTCTTGATTTTCCGTATACAGGCACATAAGTATGCCAGACAGGCAGTTGGTATTAGGAATTGTTTGTGTGGAAATACAAAGAGATTCCATTCAATTCATTCTGCATGCTTATTTTCCTTTGATCCTCTACTCAATATTGTTTTATGTCAGTCACCACTCCAGCCACTTAGGCTACAACCATTGTAGGAGAATCATGGATGTGTATTATTTAAGTTTCTATAACCTGTGTGAGAAAAAAATGAACTGTGACGTAAAATAATAAGATGAAAGGCAAAACAAGCAACATTCAGTGCAGCTCTTTTAAAATATTTAAAAGTTAATGAATAAAGAAACATTAGAAGAGATGGTAGTACTAAAATCACTACAAATGATAGGCTAATCTGTAGGTGTTTGGGCATTATAAAGCCTATATGATACTGAGTACCAAGACAGAAGATAAAAGACTGATCCTGATTCAGATACCACCAAAGCACAGCAGTGACAGAGGAGACGTGATTATGTCTGAGAATAGAGGTTAAATAAAAAGAAGACTAAGACAGCTTGGACTATTTAACTTCTTTATTGGGGGATAATTCTGGTCCCCCCCGTTGCAGCAAGAACAAAGACAGTGACAGATACACGGAAGGAAGAAGAGCACCAAGATATTAAACTTAGGAAAAAAAAGTAACCATGGTAAAGGCTGTAATTTAAGACTTATTTTTATATCACCCAACCAAATGCATATCTTGAGGACTGAGTTTCAGTGATGAGAGGAGAACTGCAGTGACACTGCAGCATGTGGGAAAGAACAGTCTCTATTCCTGATTAGCATCTCAGCATCCCACTGTCCTACTTTATTGTTGTGTCTCCAAACAAATGAGTCAGAACAATCTTTGATGAGAAGGTTGCTTTATTGGAAAACACACTCCTTTCTGCCCACTCTGCACCATTTCCTTCTGTCCTCCTCCATCAGTCTCTTTGATTTTTTCAGTTACAAAGAAATTCAATTTTGAAAATTTGTAGTATTTAACTGCAACTCGAAAGAAAAAAAAAAAATGTTTTCAAATGGATAAAAAAACAGATGTCTTAATCAGGCGTTATTATCTGCAACCTTGCACTTGAATGAAGGCTGAAAGAAGAGGACAGTTTTGTTATTATAAAAATCTATTTTTTGTTACTCCTCTGCTTTCCACCTGGGACACATGTATGATGCAGAGTGCATACACACACACTGTGGGAGGTGGCAGCAGTCATTATTTTGTTCTTAAAATCAGCAGTATAAAAATCATGAAATATATGTAAGTAATACATTTGGGCTCCAAGGCATATTTTTTAATCTAGAGAGAACCAAATGCCAATTAAATGGAAGTGCAGTTATTTCTTTGTTTCTCAACTTGCTAATGGTCTTACAAAATTTCTTACTGCCCTCCCTGGCTTAAAGATTGCATCAGGAATGAAAAAATCCACAGTGTTACCATGACTTTTATCACTCATAGGTGCTGAATTTTTCATCAATATTTTATTCAGGAAATGATAAATTTCTTTATTAACCTGTGATACAGTAACTTAAGTGCATATAAAAAGGAAAAAAATACAGTGAAAAATCAAAAATGTTTAGTTATGTTGATTTTTAATATGATGTCACATAATGAGATTATTCAACATTGATAACTAGCTACTATTAGCGTAAAAAATGACTTTAAGACAAACTAATGTTTTTAAGTAATAAGATTGAGGAAAACTCAAATTTCCAGTATTTTTTTTTGTTATTTTCAAGCCCCCATCCTAAAAATACTTATCCATGTAAAACCTGCTCAGCAGCAATTAAAACCCTGGTGTGTTATCAACACTGATTTGGTCACGAATCTGGAACAGCATCACATGAGCTGCTATGAAGAAAATCAACTCTATCCCAGTGAAAACCAGTATATAGATACAGGTTTTCTTTATCATTTGCTGCTCTAATGTATCTTTACTTATAATCTGTCAGGATTTCAGTTTGCTTTTCCCTAGTGGCAGTCATCCCAATACTCTTCACTTTACAGAGCCCTGCTCTGGGGTACCTTTACAGAGCACCATAGTACAGAAGACAAAGCTAGAGAAGGTTAATGTATCATCAGTGCAGAATATTAATGTATCACCAGCTCTCTATTTCTCTGAAGGTCAAGAAAAGAAATATCTGATCAAACTGTAGCTCTGATGCTTTTCCTGTAATAGCAGCAACTGTCCTCTTCCTTTCACCCCAAGAGAAGCAATGGCTATACCCAGGACATGAGCATGCCTAAGGGACAGTGTGTGCCTCAGCTCACACACTTGGCATCTTACAGAGCCATCTCTGTACATACATCTTCAGTAGGAGCTTCATTTGATAGAGCTGAGCAATGGAAAGCTGTTCTTAAATGCAAATTCCCCTTTGGTTACCAAGGCAGGCTACTGGAGTGAGGGAGTTTGTGCTGCCCATAAGGGAAGTATCCTGCATGGGAGCCTCTGGAAAGAATTGGGTCCCCAGCTTTTGGGGTTTTGTGTTGTTGCTGTGACCCAAGAATTGCCCAAAGTCTCTGTTTTTCCCAGCCAGGCACAGAAGAACAGCCCAAGATCTCTCTGTTCTCGTGTTCAAGGACTGTTTATTGTTTGTTATCTAGAACATTGTGACTCTGGCCTGCACAGATCTGTCTTGCAGGCCGAAACAAAGCAGACTGACACCCTCTGGGCAGTGTTTGTATTTTATACTAAAATCTACCTATTCTTTATTTACAATAATTTTCCAATACCTATCAGCTATGTTAGACAGTGTACCTTTACTCTAAACCAATCAAAAAGTGCCACCACCACAGCAGAGATGGAAGCTAAAAGACCAAGAAGGCAGTCAGGGACATGCCTGAAATCCTCCATCTTTGCCCCTTAAACCCCCATTATAAAACCCCTAAAATTCTGCATTTTCACCCTGTGCCAAGTTAACTATCACTCTACTCACACTCCAGTGTCTTGTAATTCTCCATACAAGGCTGGTAATTTTTCCCATGGGCTCCAGTCATACACACAGGTGTTTTTGACTCCATGCCAGGGTCTCTGAGCCCCCAGGGCAGTCACAGGAACATTCTGGGTTCCCACCCCCAGCCACAAGGGGAGCTGGCTGGGGCTTGGGAGGAGTGCCCACTCTCTGAATCACAGCTGACCTGTCTCATGAATGTCTTCTTACAGCTGCCTTCTACTATTAGCTTAATGGAGAGGCAAAGCAACAAAAAGGCAATATCTTGTCTTTCCATGAAGTGTTTTCCCCCAGGAATGGGTGAGGAGTCACTTAAGGGTCTCATGAAAAATGTGTGTGTCCATGATGATGTGAGGACACCACACCAAAGTAACAAAACTCTTCACTTAGAGGGTGAACTTTTTATTTGCTTGTTCTGTTCCTGAAATACACTCACATTTACATTATTAGGTTTTCCATCTACATATAGATTATGTGGCTTTCCTTTCACAATTTCATTCAGAGGTTTTTGATTGGTGAGCACAGTAAATTATAGTGATACAGAGGAGAGGGTGGATGCATTCCCATTCTTCAGGGGACTGAAATAGCAAAGGCCAGCTCTGGTTACAAAAGCTGCAGATATATGCAGACCTCCAGTTAAAGACACACAAAATCGTTCCAAGGGGTCAGGAAGACTTTTTAGTGAGATAGACAAGCTGCTGCAAGGTTGCAATTAAAAACAACGAGGGATCCTGATTTGCCAGTTCCTAATATCCCTGATTAAATTACTGTTGCTGATAAATTTTGAAACATTTAAGGACGAGTTCCTCAGGGTTGGATGGTTACTGTTGTTGCTGTGCATGGGGTTTTTTTAAGCTTTTAAAACATGAAATTATGTAATAGAGTGATTGAAAGCAATACACAAGGAGAGAAGAGAAATAGAGAAATGAGGCTCCTCTTATTACAGTATTTAAGCAAGGACGGCTGTAACATATGTATGAAAATCAGTGAGTGATGCAATTTCATACCAGTATTGAAAAATTTTAGTCTTAAAATAAGACACTTAGAAATGGAATATGCCCCTGTTTTGGAAGCAGAATTCTTTGATGCTACTAACCAGGTAGCAATGAATCCAGGCAATCTTAAACCAAACAATTTAAGTATATTTTCTGAATTCAATATGACTGTGATAATTTGTTCTAGGACATATAGAACAAAGATTTAAGGAAGTGAATGGCATGTAGAAATAACAGGTGGTGTAGTAAAAGAAACATGAGAGAATCTATGGATAGGAGAGCCTGCTAAAAAGAACTTCTTATCCCTGACTTGTAATCTTACCATGTCATTACTACCTTATATTTTATCTATTTCTGTGAGACAGAGTAATCTAGTGCCCTGTTGGAACACCAACTAACTGTAGTGTAGAGTGTGGATTATTGATGTGTTCTGAATCTTTTCCAGAGCAAATGGATTTTTCTGCCCATCCTGCACGTTGATCCACCATGCACGACAAAATGCAGATGTGTATTCACAGAGGTATTAGGGCTTGGAAAATAGGTG
Organism: Sitta europaea; assembly: GCA_013400255.1. Lineage (NCBI taxonomy): Eukaryota > Metazoa > Chordata > Aves > Passeriformes > Sittidae > Sitta > Sitta europaea. The sequence goes on along the minus strand of VXBS01004086.1, from coordinate 112,591 downwards.
TAAATAATAGCCTTCAAGGGGTCAGGTATATCATATGTTGTCTCATTATATATTGAATTCCATCCCTGCCCAATGAATTGGGAGCCATTAAGCATAATTGTTTCAAATGAGATAGAATGCTGGTATTGCAAAAGATAATAGCTTATGCACCATATTTTTTTTAAATTTCCCAAAATATACCCTGAGATTTGCACATTTTATGTGATTTATAAAATACCCTACAAGCATTTATGGTTCTGTTTGAGTCATAAAGTTGGCTTCTAATATGCTTTTTCTCTCCAAAATGACTCTTATTAGATAAAACATGTCTAACAGGAAATATTTTGATAGCTATATGGAGTTAGCATTAGGAACAGCCCTGCTCACAAAGGACAGCAAGTTTTCTAGAAACAGCCTCACATGTCTGAGTTTTGGAATGAGTTGTATTTATTTAAAATCCTTCCCAACATTCTCTATCCTCTGTAGCATCCCACTGTGGGCAGTATGCCAACACAGGGCAAATGCATCAACCTCAATGACAGTTTGTATTAAAGATATTCTGATTTTGTTGCCTTCATATTTGCCTTGTTATTTTTTCTAGTCTTTGTATTAAATTTAATGTGTTTATAGCAGGAGTCAAGTACTTAATTATATTTGAGGTTCTTGTGGAAGAAGTGTTGAATACCAGGATTTCTTTTGTTCTGTAATTCCCCATGGATGTTTTATTTATAACAAAACAACATTCTGTAGAACATACACAGTTTCACAACCACGTGGCAGATACTCTAGAACTAGAAAAAATGAGAAATATAGAAAATATATCATTACAGATACCAAATTTGAAAAGATGGTGACTAAAAGTTCTCAGGATGCTTGTTTACATTTCTCTTACAGAAAATAAAATTAAACATGGGCTCTGTTGTTGGGGAGAGGCATTAGATAAAAGCTATATGTTTTCTCAGTTGATGACACTAGAAAAATTTTGAGATACAGATGCAAACTGGCAGTGGATAAAATGAAGAAGAGTTTTCTGGACAAACCAAAGGGTGTCTGCTTTGATTTAATACAGAATATGGTGGAGGGAGTTCATGCATCTATTCTGCATTGGGATAACACACCTAGTACTTAACCCCAAGCAACTTTACCCTGGAGAATGAATTATCTAATCACTGCTGCAAAATTTAGGGGTCTCCATTTTTCTTTTCCTGAATGCATACTGAAGAGACAGTGTGAGTAAAGCAGTAATAGTGATGGGAATACCTTTGGGATCTGGACACCACCACTGCAGCTGCCCTCTCTTGCAGGTGGTGCAACAGCAGCACATTTCTGCTAAAAGAAAAAGAAACCTCACATCCATTTACAGGCCTTTTTTTAAAAATAGAAATGTTTATTCAGAATTCAGTGAAGTCATGGTGGAAGCCTTTGCTTTGGCTTTTCTGACAGTAATTGTGTGACAGAGAAGATGAGGGTATAGCAGCATGTGTAGGCTGATATACCTGCCCACTCCCTTTATGCCCCAGAGGCTGGTGGCTTTGGGGTGGCAGGGCTGGGGACCCTGAGGTGCCTACATGATGGATCTGGTAAATGAATCTCTCTGCAAGCACACAAGTTTGTTATACCAGGCTCCAGCTTATTTAATTTGTGAAATCCTACTGAATCACAAACCCAGACAGTGTGACAAAATTCATAGCACTACATTCATTTCTGGCATTATTTTTTTATTGCTTTTTATTGTGACTGATTGCTATTTTCTGCATGACTGTAGCCATATATGAAGATATATGAAGTTACTTTCACTCATGAATATGTCTCCATTGTGTGTTGGGCAATTGCAAGTAAAACAACTGTTAAAAAAAGAGTTATTCCTAGGCATAGAAGATCCATTTAGCAAAGATCTATCTGGAAAGAAGATCCTTGTGTGATTTTTTTTTTTCAATTAACAAACATGAGTTTGGATGGGTTTCCAATAGCATGGAGTTTAGTAGGAGGCATTTTGTGACAGGGATGGGTAGTACAATGCTTGTATTTATCTTCTTGCTACTATTTCTCATTTCCCTCCCCTTGGTTCATCCTTCCAAAAGTTTCCTTATGTGCAATTTTGTAGTCATGCTAACAAAACCCATAAGTTTCAGTACTTTTGTATGGATATTAAAAGACTGCTCATTTGAATTGTCAGAAAACTTCCAGCTGTTATAAGCCTAAATACATCTTTATCTAGTCTTTGAAGTCTTTGATTGTTTAATCATGCCATTTGAACTCTGGTTTTTCCATTATGTATCTCTTGCTTAGTTTCTTGACTGACCTAAAGGGTTTTTTTCCCCCAGAGGTGTACTCTGAAAATTAAGTTTTTTAAACGTATCTCTTGGGTACAAATGTAATTTGATCATTCGTTATGTAAACTTCAAACCTTTAGTGGGCTTGAGTGCTCAGAAATGAACCTCTGGAACATTAAGACACTGACAAGTATCATAAAATGAGAGCTTCAGTTAAAAAGAAAAACCATCTTATTCCTCTCTCAATATTTGACTTATTGCATGAAGTGGAAAGAAAGTTACAGATGAATCAAACGAATATTCTCACTGAGTTCAGGGCAGTGAAACCAGTTCTGCAAAAAAAAATTCTGATTTTTATTATTTTTTAAAAATTTTTAAATGGCATTAAGTCAGATACTATTAAATGTCTATTCATATATAAAGAAGATATATTAAGACCACAACAGTCAAGTTTAAAAAAAAAATTGTCAATGGACTATTGCTTACATTACAAGGATCTTCAAATGCTTCGCTGATTTGGTGGAAAAAAAGAATTTCAAGGTGATGGAAGCCTATTAGCTAAGCATACTGCATTCCAGGTGCTTTTCTTCAGGACCCCTTTTATTTTTTTGTGCTGAATTAAGACAAAGGGAGTTGTGCTTACTTTCCATCCATAATCTATTCACTACCTAATATATGCTTTTCATAAAAATCTATTATACATTTCAAAACGAACATAATTTTTTCTAATATTGGATTAAAAGTAGGGTGTGCTGAAGACCACAGTATACCTTTGGGACATGACATCTGACTGGTGTTTATCAGTGCAATATTTTTGAAAATTAAGGCATTCATTCAATACCTTCTATTGTTCTGCAGTGGTTTTCATCTGCACTTAGTGGGAGAAAGGGGAAGCCTTGCCAAGAGCTGTTAATAGTTTACATTTTTATTTAGCATAACGTGTTGCTGTGCATGCATACAGTGCAATATGTGCAGTGTACACTTCTGTCATTCTTTCTCACAGCTCTTATCTTACTGTCTAACCATTATTCAGCAAATAATGGAAATCCTGCTGTTGAGCCTAGGCAAAGCATCAGTCCTGTCCTTGCTCAGCAAGAGGCCCTTTTGATTTCACTCAAATCACTTACAGGTCATGATACCACTCAGCATGCATCAGCATGATAGGAGAAAGCCTCAGGTAAGGGAGCATAATGAAATGAAGAATACAAGTTATGTCCTAAATCCGTTTTTATTCTCGATACTCAGCCTTTCACCATGAAAAGTGCAAATTTCATATATTTTCACTGTGAAATATATTTTCACATATAGTATATTTCACATATAGTATATTATATCTACTATATATAATATTAATATCACATATAGTATAGTATATATGCTATATACAATCTTAATATATTATAATATATGTTTCACATATAGTATAATATATTAATAATTTTAATCAACAAAGTCCACAATAACAGTGGGAATAATCTGACCTGTAGTGACAGCAAACTTAAGTCCTACACACAGGGCACAGGGCTATTGTCTATTGTGGTTAATCTTTATATGTGTGCCTATATCTTTTATTTATTCATATTTTGATTCTATTTATGAAACGTATTTTTCGTTATTTATGCTTTCATTTCCTTCTTGACACTATATATTCTCCTACCTCCAGCTTTTTGGCATCTTTTTATTTGCTTTCCAATTCTTCAATGACATTCTTGATTCCCAATCTTTTTGCTATTATCTTTTTGCTGCTATCTTTTCTTAATTCTGTTTCCTCTCCCCTTGTGCCTTTGTTTGATGAATAATTTTCCTACACCTTCTTAGACACCATTTCTTTTCTGATTCTGTACTCTGAGAAAACAGTCTTCTTTTTAATGATTACTTTTTCCATCACAGTTGCTCCACCTTTAAATTTGCTGCAATTTCTCAGGTTGCATTAAGATTTATCTGCTTAACTATTCACTCCACTTCCAGCTGTCCACTTCTGTTTCTCTTCTCCCCATTTAATCTATTCTAGCTGTTGCCCATGGTCTACTTTATTCTGACTCATTTTGCACTTTCACCACTACTTTATTTCACTTGATCTTCTGTTGTCTTGCTCTGTTTCACAGAGGAACATGAAGGGTGAACCTGTCATTAAAATTGCACAATAGAGGCAGATGAGAATTGAATAATTCTGTCCCACCTTCCTTCCATTCTGCTGTTTCTGATCAGAGCTTGAGAAGTGGGACAGAAAGGTGGGAAGATATGAAATTGCATTTTAAATTGTCATCATCAATGTGTTTCAGACTACAGTTATTGCAGTCTTGATCGCTCCTCTAATATGGAAGCAGAAGTCTTTAACAAAGAGATTTGATCTAATAGGTTTTCCTGAAAATTTAGCCAAGACTAAAATTCAGGTTCAGCTGCCATGAGAACATGCACACACATAATATAATCCTTACTCCAAAGAAATTACAATCAAAAGAGAAAAAAAAAATCACCTAGAACCCTAAACTAAAAGTCTGGAGAATAAAATAGACATATGAGTTGAATGATTTTTTGCACTATGTTCTTATCCAGACTTTAGCTGGGAAGCTTATTCTTTCATGACTTCTCACTGTGAAAATTTGTTAAATAAATGTTATAATATTCAAGAAGCCCATGTAAATTATACATCAATGACTGAGTTTTGGATAATTAAACGGGTTGGATCAAAATAACAACAGTTTCAGAGTTCTCCCTCCTTGGTAGAGAAGTTTTTGATACACTTTCTACAAAGATGATCAAGCTGAACCAGACTCAGTTAATGCAAAACAACATTGCAAGAGCAGCTGTGGAACAGAAAGGAAAATTTTCTGTTGAAAACCAGGGCCACTAATAGATTCTTTATTCAGCTGAGCAACTAAACTCATGGAAGATGTCAGTGGTGACCACTGGGTATCCTAGTTCAGAGAAAGGCAGTGATCTTAAAGCCGGGTCCTTGTTCTCTCACATGTCAGGAGCAGTTTTGTCACTCCAGATGAAAAGATGAGGCTTCTCTCCTAGCCCTGAGCCCACGCTTCAGAACTGCTCCTGCATCATGAACCCTCTTGAAAATGTCACTTGGGGAACTGATATCTCCGCTAAGGCTATAATCCTTGCATGTCACAGCTGCTGAGAGCCAAGATTTGTGATAACATGCCAATTATTTTCCAGGTGCCATGGCAACAAAGCAGAGGAGCAGCCCACTCCTCTTTGTGCTGGCAGTCACTGCAGGCACGATCCCCAGGCTTCCTTGGGGCTAGCCTGGGAGATCCAAGCACAATGCAAATGTGTTGAGGCAAACTGCACTCTAAGAAGCAGCAGGGAAAAGGATTACTATTTTCTATGACTTCCACATCCAAAGCTTTACTTTTGCATAGAGTTCTTTGCTGAATTTAGGCATAAATTTCTGTTCTGGACATGTAAATATTATTGTGTTTACCTTTCCTGTAAGAACACAGCATACTCCATCACGTGTTATTTTGTAACATGCTTAATTTACACAGCTATATCAATCAAATTCCTTGCAGAATTATTTTATTATCCAGGAAATAATGCCTGCTTAGGATTTTACTTGTGCATCAAGAATGTGTTGGTGTATGAGCTAAGGCTGCTTAATTAGCTAACTAAAGATGACTTATTGTGCTTTGGCTTGTTTTTATCTCTGGATTCTCTCTCATACCAACAGGTATAGTCAAAACATAAAGCATTTTTCAGAAATACAGATTTGCTACGGGCAGGAGCTGTTAATTTGCCTCTCCTGTTTGTCTGCCACTGGCTGCAGAATCTTCCTGTGCTGGTTCTTGCTTAAGCTTGGGAATTGTTTGCAACTAAAAAATAAAAAAAAATCATGACTTCTGGGAAGGTTGTAAAGGTAAATCCAGTACTAAATCATGCAGCAAATCAAATGTATGAGACTCTCACTTCTTGAGACAAAATGTAAGCTTTGATTCTGAAGTACAAAATACACCAAATTTATGTTTGTTAATTATTGGAGAGAATGACATGCTTTTATGCAAGCAGGCTGGCACACAAGTTTCATGAACTCTGGATTTAGCATGGCACTATCTTTAACTGAACAAAAGGCAAACTTAGAAAATATCTTCAAAACAGCTCACCAGCTGTTTTATGGGAGTGAGGCTAACTTTGTAGCATGAAAATCTTTTACTGGGGCAATACAGTGCTTCTGGCAGAACTCTACATGCAAATTTTTCAGCTCAGCAATGGAATTGAGGGAAAACAAAAATCAGTACCAGGCTGAAAATCATTCTTTTGTCCTACTCTCCAGTGAGATTCACACCAGACTCCATTACCACGTGCATTGTTAATCCAGTACATATCCTCAGGTGGATTGATTTCCTCATTTTTTCTCCTTTATGAGGCTAAACAGTTTTAATTTAGTTCTCATTGCTTTATAGCCAAAATAGTAATGCACAATAAGTCTATATTTTATGAAATATTACCAAACATTACAAGAAATTTGAGTTTAATCTTAGGAGAGCATGTGTAGATTGGGGTCTTTGAACTCTGACATGTTTTCATCTGACCTTTAATAAATATGATTTTCTGCTGCTTAGTGACATTATTTTTGCTCTTTAGGGGGTGGTTTCTGACCAGTTAAATAGGCAGCCCTCTGCATTCTTGACATCACTTGCTTGCTGTTTTGCTCACAATCAAGGAAGCATCCTCCCAGGCTGGAGCATTGGGTTGGCAGGACATGGATGTAAATATCTGAAAGTTCTCACCACTTCTAAGTACAGTAGCACTGGTGAAACCAGCACAGAATTAATAAATAGAAACAAAACCAATGAAGTTAAAAAGGTATAAGACCATAAACACCCAACTGTTAATTTAGTTTCCTTATGTCTGAATACAAGTGATTGACAAATGTGTGTTATGTGGTTCTTTTCTTTTTTTTTTTTTCCTTTTTTTTTTCTTTTTCTTTTTTATTTTTCCTACATTTATTGCATATGGTGAATGGAAACTCTAATGAAAGAAAATTATTATAGGTAAGATTATCTTGCTGGATTTTGTCACTCATTTGGAACGTGGAAGGATTCTCATGGTTGATAGGGTAACCTGCTGTGCATTCAGACAGCCCCTGGTAGCACTTGATATTCCACATATTGACCAGGGAGGGATAGCTACTTTCAGATGTGTCCTCTGGTAATTTCAAGATAGTGCAAAATCTCTTTTGCCTCAGATCTATTCTGGTATAGTCCCTATTTAACTTAGTAATGCAAATAGCCATGGTGGGTTTTGGAGGTAGACACGATAGTGCCAGAAAAATGGTCTAATTTAGGGCATTGCAGCCAGAGTACTTAGTCCTGGATAAAAGCACCTTCTAAATCGTTCATGCAATAGTTCAAATTAGTTTGCATGATCAAGAGCCCCTGAGCAGGCTGAAAATTGCAGCCTGCAAGATACAGAGTTTGAGAAAATGCCACTTCTCTCGCTAAGTACATCATTATTTCAGTGCTCTGAGGTCTTTATCAGAAAGAGCAAAGGGACTTGCTAAGGCTACTTTCTCAGCTTGTATGTTTGATCAAGCTCTGAATTCTAGAAATTTTAATTTGCTTAATAAAAAAGCTGACAACTTCTCGATTTTGGACATTGCTGAATCTGTGATATGTGTTTATTCAGGATAAGATTTTTGCAACATGTCTGCCTTCCCTCATATACTTTTGCATCCCAACCTTTGTTACCTTTCTATGCTCAGAAGGTTTTCCATAAGGATTCATTTATACAACAGCAAGTTTTCACTCATCTATTACTCATCAGTTTTCTGCCATCAGCCTATGCCAGAAGAAACACAGCCTGGCAGATTTAAGCTCCATCTCAATATTAGAAAAACAGAATATTCTAAGGAAACATTTGCAAAGGTACTCCAGCATCCTGATTGATATACGTTCAGTGATACACCTGCCTGAGTTCTGCAAACCAAGAATGGTTCCCTCATCTTAAAAGAAAAATCTGTATAAAAATTTATGTTTTAATTGTGAAAGCTGTGAATAATTTTAAATTTTCATATTGTTTATAAGTCTTCCTACAGTCTTCATTTTATTTTCAAGTCCATGAATTTTAAATTCAAGACTTCCATTTTGAAATCTAGAGAACCATAAAAAAATATTAAGCACATGGTTCTAAAATCATAGTCATAACTTTAATGGAAATGCAAAGATCTGAAATTGTGAAATCTGAATGTTTTGGAATGCCTTCTATTTTTATTGGGGGGCAGGTTGTTTGTTTGGGTTTTTTTTTTTTTGAGTTCAAGGAAAAAAGTAAATTCTGGTTGGATGCCTTATTTAATTTGACATAAACCTTCTTCTTAGGTCACTGACACTGCACTGAGTCTAATTACTCATTTTTTCCCACTGGAAAAAAAGCCCTGTTTCATTGTAGAAGGTGCTGGAAGCAGGTGATAAGTTAACAGCTCAGCTGAAAGGCAGAATTTGATGAGTGCAGTTTGGACTCTGCAGCTCAAGGTGAAGTTTATAGCAGCACCCTTTGCCCTTTGTCCAAAGGCTTGTTCTGAAGATGCCAAACCAGCAGTGGAGTTCCCATTGCCTGCATTAAGATATACTGTGATTTTTGAGAATTTCAAGTGCCACATTCTGCTAAAAACAAGTTTGGCATGTGTGCATTAACTGGAGCAAGGACTTGAACTTTGGTTTCCTGTGTTGCTGAAAAGAGATGCAACTGCTAGATGACAATAAACAACACTTTCTTCATTTAGACCAACGGATATTTAGTTTATTGATAGAAAGAAAATCATCCTCAATAAAAGAAACTTAGAGAGAAAACTTCTACCAAAATAACCCTGTGTCCATCTAATTAATGGAATGATTAATTTCATAACAGATAAGAGGAGGTTTCTAGGTCTCCTTGAACCTCCTTTTCTCCCAGTTCCCTCTCCCACTACTCCTAAGGCTTGTGCTCCAGACCCTTCTCCCTCTTCCAGCTTTGTTGCCCTTCTTTGGACACTTGTTTGGTACATGTGTGTAGAGACACATGCAGACATAAAATGCAGGCCTGCTGGCAGAAATTTTTATATTATTTCAGATGAAAAGTTTTCTGCCAGACTATCTCTGACCAGGTCAAATTGTAAAATAGATGCAGCGACTGATTCTGCCACTTTTATTTTACCAGAGCTTATGTTTTATAATATTTTACATTACTTTTTATGTTGTTTTTCTTCATAAAAAGGTGTGACTTTTCTGGAGAACAGTATATTAGATTTACCACATCAGAAAACTGTGCTCTATGTTTTAAAATTCAGAGCTTTGTAGTATGTTGTACTGCATGTTCACAATATGGCCATATTTTAAATCATTAGGATCATGACAAAAATGGTAAATGTTGTAATATTTTTTTTTCTGATCAAGTCAGCAGTCTGGTTCCTTGGGTATAAGGAAACCTTCATCACACAGCAGTGAGGCAGTCATTTCTGGAGTGGAATTTAGAGATCCTAGCAGCCATGGGGATACTCTCCACAAAGGCATAGCAACAAATCTTCCACTTACAGAAAATACCACACTATTTTCACACAGTAATTGAGGGAGATGTAGTTTTTAGGATGGCACATGGAAATCCACAAACAACAAAATTCATGCTGCTCAGTTATTCCATGAAGTATAAAAACTCTATTACCAGTGCAAAGGGCCTCTCTCATGTTTCCTTCATCCAAATTAGGCTCTGTAAAAGCCATGACAGGGTCAGGGAACAGAAATGAGGCATACAGGTCCTGATGCTTCCTTAACCTTCATTCAGAGTTAGATATACACTTAAGGGAGGGGGGGGAAAGAAATGAAATAAAGTAGGAATAAACAGTCACCATATAGCATGTAGATTTTAAAGTTGGTGTGGTGCAGTTTCCGGATGTGATAATCTTAATTTCATTTCACTTGCAGTACAGTATTGTCTTTATGGGTGGATGGAACTTTATATTTCCATTGTCCTGTATGTTAACCTCAGAATTCATTGTTGTTGATAACATCAACTGATACCTTGGTATTATGAGAGTTTATGTCTATAAAGTCTCTTCAACCATCCAGCTGGTTCTGAATCTCAGTTCATCAGATGTTAAACATTATAAAACAGTGCAGGTATGTTCCCACCTTGAAGCCTAACACCCTTTATGCATATGATGAAATAGGTAATTTTATTCTTGTTTCTTGTTAAGCACAATAAAAATTCTCTTTTACATCCAGCAGATTATTTTTGTAATGGTCTCTTCATTCCTCTGATGATGGCAGTTTTCACAATGGGAAAAATCAGTGGGTGGGGTCCAGCTCATCTGATATTGTCCCAGATTTTCTGTCATGGCCCATTGCTGGATAATTTATTTTTGATTTTGAAGTTCAAAGATTATGGTTGGAGGATCCCTAGAGCTGCTGCATATTCAGGGTTCTTATTCAAATTCACAGACAAATTCTATTCAAATAGAATTCCCAATGCATCTTAGTCCTATCTAGGAAAAAAGACCTATGGACCCCAGTTTCAGAAACCTTGGAGTGAAAATTAGGAAGGCCAGCAATTTTAGCAAAATTAGGAAGCCCATCTTCCCCAGTAAACTAAAAGATGTTTCTAGTACATGAAAATGAAGTTTATCTCTTGACTCATTTTTCAGATAAAGATCTATTACACCAAGACCTCACATTTCAGTTAGGAACTCCAAGCTTATACAATTTTAGTAATAAACTTCTTACGCACAAAGTTAATGAGACATTAAGCTCCCTACCTTCTTGACAAACACCTGCCACCAAATAAATATTTATTTTATTTTTTTTTTGAGTAAATATTTATTCCAGTTACTGAAATTAATTTCTTGGTTAACAAGGAAGATATTTCAAACGCTTCACTATGTGTCAAACATTGCTTAAAATTTGAAATGTGAATTACAAAAGCTCCTTACCTGGATTTCTAAGGAGGAAGCCAAAATATACACTTCAGCTGGAGCCAGCCTGCTAAATGGTGGTTAATGATAACATTTTCACCTCCCTTCAGTAAGGGCTTCCTAAACTAACTTTATCCTGACCTGGAAAAAAAAAAAAAAATACTAAAAAGCCCTCAGGTTTCAGTTGAATAAAAGTCTTCCAGCAGAATACCTTTATTTTTTCATGGCCTTTTGAGCTAGGGCACTTCTGCATAAACTACACAGAAAGATTTAAAGACTTTTTGTATGTAGGCAGAGGTGGAGATTTTGGCAGTCTCTGTATACACAGTAAGATGTACAGAAGAGGATAAATTTTGCTCTGGGTTTTACATCCCCTGTTGGAAGCAGGCAGGAAAAAAGGCAGTAGAACTTAAATTTGTTTTTAAAATATAGCAAATCAGTTTGGAGAGAGGTGGGGAATTTTGGAAGCACTATTTTGCAGTATACTGCAGAAAGAATCTAGTGTGTCTTAGCTCTTACCCTGCGCAGGGCTCCTCCAAGGAGACTTCTTTCAAGCCTGACAAAATATTATGTAGACCCTTGTGTTTCCAAAGTTCTGCCTTGTAGAATGGATTTGCCTTCACGGTTTTAGAAGACAATAATTGTTTTCTCAAGTAATTCTTTCTCTGTAAACATCTGTAGGAGGAACATGCTGACATCAATCATTTAATCTCTCACATGCTTTCTAGTGGTCTGCAGAGTCTAGTTACACAAGTAGACTGTGAAATTAAGTTACCACTGTACACAAAAGGAAAAACTGAGCCATTATTACAGGAAAAAGAGAGATATCACATCACCTTTTTGCCTCTCTGAACTTGAACTTCATCACAGTAGGGTGAGGCTGTGGTTTCTTACATCTGTGTGTGGTTGTAACTAATGAAATACCTGCATATTATAGGTGCCTATAAATCAGATTCTACAACTGAACATAACTCCTACAGTAATAAAAATCACATGTTGCCACAGTCTGATATGAGAATTGGATTGTTTAAAATGCTTTTTAAGGATTTTTATTTCATACATGTATTGGGGTATTGAAGGGGAGAAAGAAAAAATTGTACAAAGCGGCTTAAGCATTTTGTCAACAAGCTACAAATATAACAAGTAATGAAAAAAAATCCCTTACACCCTTTCATTCTCCGTAGTATTCTGCAACTTTTCAACAGTTAAAAAACTAGTAATAGTAAGTAGGAAGAATAAGCAGCACACAGCAGAAACCATCAGAAGAAGAGAAAGAAAAGACTGGAAAGATAAAAAGCAAAACAAGAGAGGAAAGCACATTTATTTAATTGATTTTTTTTCTCAACCCAAAACAAAGTGTGTGAACAAAATCTTCCCACGGGAAATCTTGCAGGGAAAATGTGAATATCCTCTAGAAATTAATCACTTTCTTCAATATCCAATATCTCAAGAATTATTTTATCTAGATAACTCCATATAATTCCTTTTGTTGTTTAATCGCACTATGTGTCTTTATAAATTTTAGCTGTGGTATCAACCTTAGTCTGCAGGAAGCACACAAGGATCACTCCCAATGAATTACTGGAACAGGTTTAGTAACATTGTGAATCTGTGCAAATGAATTGTATCTGATAATCGAAGATAAATGTTTAAGAAAACATATATACCTTCAGGGGTTTTGGGGTTTATTTTCAATTTTGTGTAACCACAGGACTAAATGATATTCTAAAAGAAAACTTTAGAATGAGAAGTTGCATCAGCTCTTGCTAAAAGAGCCTAAGAAAACTGAGCTACAGAAAAACACAGGAAAATGAGAACAGGTTACTAGCAAGGAAACTAACAGGTGTCTATTCTTCAATGCTCTTTTCAGGCCTTCTTTTGCCTGGATTCCCCAGACAGATAAGTGAGAATCTGTTCATAAAGACAGAAAGAGGCTGCTTTTATTGAGAAGCAAGAAAACCTTGTCAAATTTCTATAACTGAAGTTTGTATATTTTCTATATTTTCTAATATATATATTCTAATAATATATTCTAATAAATATATTCTAATATATTTTTCTATGTTTTCTAATTTCTATAACAAAGAAAGTCTGTATGTTTTAAAGTGTGGTGAACGGTAACGAATGTTTGAATTTTTGTTTGCCTTTAGTTACATATCATTATAAATAAAGCCCTTTTATCCATATTGTTAAAATATGTATTCAAGCTGAATAAAACACAAAAGGCTGAAATCAGTTCTCAGGGCAGGGGAGGACAGCAGTTTTTTCTGGTTTTTTTGTAACTGTGTCAGCAACATGTTCAAGGGACTCTGGGTCCGTGACCGTGACTGTCTTCCCTTCAACTCTGCTTCCACAATGGCAGACTTGTAACTGAGGCAAGAGGCAAATATTTGATCATATCCAGAAAATTCTGCAGTCTCTTGAAGGCTTCTCTTAGTGAATTTGTAATTTCCATATTGGTGGTCAAACTAACACACATATATAAGTGATAAATAGAAAATAAAATATGAACAATATTTTCCCGTATCCAACAGCATTGATCAGACATTATGGTGATTTTCCACGAGAATCACAGACATCTGACTGAGAAATGGGAGGGGGCTGGGAAGAACCCCTTGCCTGCCAGCCTGGCCTGTCTGGGATGTGGGGAGGTGGGCTCTGCTCACAGGAACCTTCCCTGCTGCTGGCTGGATTTGAAATGTGCAGCAGTGCAGCAAGCAAGAGCTGTGCTCATCTCTGCTGATCCAGGGGTTGTTGAGAACCAGCACTGACTTGCTGTTTTAATCAGATGTGACTTAGGCATTTATCATGTTGCATTTCACTAAACTTTCATTTTTGCAGGAGTTGAAGCTTAGAACAACTTTTTGTATGGGACCATGCCCTTTGTAATGACAAAGTTAAAAATCTTTTCCCAAGCCAGCAAAAGTAAAGTTTCTCCAGCTGCAAACAAGTTCATGTGTTTGTTTCCAGATGAGAACAAGAAAGTAATAAACCAATTAGTCATTGCCAATGAATTCTATGATAATAAAAAGCATCTGTTGTAAAAGTTTTGCTTCACTCGATGTCTTTAAGCTTTATTGAATCTCTCTTATCTTTTCAGAAGAACAGTCTGATTCTTGGATTCAAATTGTTCTTTAACACAGACTTCTTAATATCCTGCTGTTTTGAAACCATACTTTATCAGCAACATTATTGACTTGTAGATCCACATAACTGAAAATCAATCTGAATACAAATCTTAGTCCTCAACAATTTAAAGTGGTGAAAAAACTGACTCAGTTTTTCAATTTTTCCATAGAGCTCAGTAAAGAGCTGTGGAAAACCCAAAATCTCCATGTTTATGGATTACATTAATTAAGGAGAGAAGGAGCTGAGGATTAAATGGTTTAAAAAAGCTTAAGTAAAAACAGTGCAATAGAAAATATTTTTAAGAACCTATAACAAAAAAACTCTATTTTTAACATTCATAATCTGGCTTAGATGTGGTGCTGCTCTGTAGGAACCTCTATTGTGTGTTTAGAGCAGAGGAAAATTAATTTTCTAGGGATGCCTTCCTAAACCTCAAAGAGAACAAAAAGGGTATGAGATGGTAAATGATCCTGTCTTATTCATCTTAGTGGAAATTTCATTCTTTGTCTGTTTTAATATAGACCTACAGAGAAAAGTGGAATGAGTAAGAAATTAGACTCAGATTAACAATAGTAGAATTGCAATTTTTCCCTATATTTATGACCTCTTTGCTCTGCAGTTACTTAAGCTTTTTGTTGTGCATTTTCCCCAGCTGAAAAACTTTCACACCATCTACAGTGATCTTTTCCAGGATTCTCTCTCTGATTTTATTCTAAAAGTGAACAGAGGCAGAGACTTTTTTTTTCTCAGCTGCTTGGAATCTCTCTGGGGCATTACCAGCTCCCACAGTGGAGCAAACTTGACCTTAGCATCTTCTGAGGCACTAAGGGTGCTCACCAGTACAATTACACCACCAGGGCTACAGATACGCCTTTCATTTTTTCAGCATGGATGAGAAAATTCAAGCCAATTATGAGTTTCATCAGAGATCACCTGCTTTTCTTTATGGAAGATTAAGTCTGTTACTTTGTTGACTAGGATTAAAAACAGAAGTTTGTATGAAAGACTAGTCAGTGTACAGAACCTACACAAATAAATGTTTCTGCTTTTATTTAGTTAGTGTTTTGGACACTTGAGTGTTTCAATAAAAGTGGCAAGGTTATTTTACACACATGAATTATTCCATGCCATTTTGCAATAGGACTGTATAACAGCCCTAACCATCTTTCATATGTAAGCAAAATTGCCTGGTGATATGGTTAGTTGGAGCAACTAAAATTGATTGGAGAATTCCAACAGACAGCAGTATTTCACTATCTGAAGAAAATTATGGCAAGGATGTTTGCTTCTAGATAGCTAAACTGTCTAACAATGAAAGTTTGTGTTTTTTTAAGAAAACCTAAAAATGAGAGCAGATCTGGAACGTCCACAAAAGGCAAAAAGACATTTAAGAAATAATTCTTGTAAAGAATGCATCTAAGATCACTAAATGAAAAATGTGTAGTGTCTCAAAAGTGTGACCAATATATAGTGGAATTTTGAATATAGGTACAATCTCCTCTCCTCTCCTCTCCTCTCCTCTCCTCTCCTCTCCTCTCCTCTCCTCTCCTCCATTTTCTTCACATTCTACTCCTGTATGACAGATGTTAAGTCTAAGAAGAGAGCCCAAGGAACAGAAAAAGTATTCCTGGCAAATTGTTGGGACTTGAAGGTCAAGTGATATCAAGAAAAAGAAAAAGACAAGAAGAATTAAAAATTAAATTTTAAAAATTAAAAATTACAAAAGAGACTATAAAGTTCTGGAAGCTGAGGAGTAAATAAGAAGGAAGAACTGGAAGATAAACAGTAAACACATTTGTAAATTCAGCTTTTTTTCTGCAAACTGATGGTGGAAACAAAGAGAAAGTATGGTAAATGGGAACAAGAGGATAAATCCAAGCTGAGGCACATCCGAACTGGAAGCAGAAATCAAAGGCTATATCTGTGCTGCAGGGGAAAAGCAAACATGAGGTGCACCATATGTTCAAGATGTCCACTTCCTTTGTAACACCTGTATGCCTGTCCTGCTGTCAAGCAAATAAATAGATTTTGTTCAGATAAGCCATTGCCAGGCCTGCCAGTTCTTTTTCTTGAAGAGGTGGTCATATAGTGATTGTTACTTCAGCTCCAACTTCTTAATTTATCGATTGGTTGAATACAATTTGTTTAAAATATCAGCAAAAGAAAAGGAAGTAATAAAATGTTGACATTTAATGGCAGGCTGCTCATTTGGCTACTTCAGAACAATGAAGCCCATCCATGCCTAGCAGGAGAGAGCCCCCAGCTGTCCCAATTGCAAGACACTTTACAGTGTTTATCTGTTTAATATTTTCTATATGACCCTCCTGATTAAAAAAAAAAATTAAAAGTGTGCATTAGGCATCCAAACAGTCTGCATGATTTGGAATTAAGGTCCTGATTAAAACAAAGCACGCAGTGTGTTTTAAGCAAGATGAGGCATTAGGTGATTTCTGCTTTGTGTTGTTCTTGCCCTAAGAGTGATGCACACTGGAGTGTGGGCAGCAGCCTGAGACAGGGAGCATCCATGCTGCAGAGTGCTCTTTCATACAGGACTCCCATCATCCTGTGCCTAGCAGCAATTTGGGAGTCATTAAGCTTACAAGATATGGGGTTTTCACATAACTCTCCCTTGCCTGCTGTCAGGCATAAACCCAAGTGTGACACAACAGAGCTCTCATTGTCATTGCTGAAAAGAACTGATGTGAGAACTAATTAACTGGTCTGCCTTTGGAAAGAGCACATATTTGTTTGGGTTAGAAATTTTAGTTGTTCTAGCCTGTACCCATTGGATGTGGTAAGAAACTTTAGAAAAATGTGTTTCTTCATTGTCTTGGCAATAACAGCTCTGTTAGATTCAAATGGGAATTTAAAAAAACGCCAACGACCCTGTTATCTTCTGTCATTCAGCAGTTTACCACCCCGTTTGTTTCTGTACACGTTATTTCAGTATCTCTTATCAAAATGCAAAACATGCAGTTTCTTCATCTACATCCCAGGCAAGAACATCTTTTCACATTTTAGCCACTCTAAACAGATTACAGTTGGTTTCAGGATTTTAAAGACTTTATTTACCTAGATGATTCTGTGATTCTCACAGGTGTCAAGGCCATAATTCCCAGGGATAGGACATACTAGGTTTTGCAATTATATATATGATATAGTTTATTTAAATAGATACTTATGGCCTAAAATCCTCCATTTTTATGGCTGAGGTGTTTGAGTCTGTGAAAAACTGCTTTGTCTTTATGATGATTTCTTCCAGCAGCTTTCACAAAAGTGGCCACAAGCTAAGCAGCAGCCCTCACAAAACCAGCAGCTGATATAGCAGTGAGGTGGTCAACTTCATCACCAGACTGACCCCAACAGGCAGAGGGTGCCTTTCCTCTTTTACAGGAAGAAGGCTTGCTCTAAATAGAAAATATTTGTGGGTTTAATATCAATTTGATGAAAAATGCTGGCGAAGTAGACTTGGTTCCATCAACATTTTTTATATTTTTTTTTGTATCTTTATCAGACACCTTAGCAAGCCACAGTAGAAAAAGCAGCAGTTACACCTGTGGTCACCTGCTGCCTGTGTTTTTCTTGACTCTGTCATGCTCTTTTTCTACACAGAAAATCTACTGGCAATTAAGAGCTACATGGAGCTCATTAATGAGTAACAGATCTAGATTTATGATCTTTCAGAGGAAAACTTCAATTTCCTCCCAGCTTCCTCCCTCACACAGCATATTGACTTTAGTGGCAAGAGAAAGACACAACAGTGTTTTGATACATGTTTCTTATCATACTTGCATAAATTATGCGAAGGTGAATGTGCTATAGTTTTCACAGTAATAAATAGCAGCTGCAGCAACGTTTAACTTCCTTTGTAGCTGGGCAAGAACCTCTTATATCAGGAGCAATGACTAAAAATTATTCTTTCACTTAATGAAATACTATAAGAAATATAAATGCATTCTCAGAAAAAAGCTGCACTTCCAGATGAGCCTAACTCTGACAACCATGACCATGCATTAGGAATTGCCATTTCTATCCAACTTTTGCTTCTGTTTCTGCTCCTGGCACGGCCAGGCTCTGTGATGTTCAAGGCCAGCAGAGACTGTAGAGCCTGTGCAGTTGTGGCAGCTTTGCACCAGAGAGCTTCTGGTGCTCTGTTGCTTGCTCACTGTCCTGCCAAAACAGAGCTGACTTAATGAAGGGATGCTGTGATTTTGTATCGTCAAGCACAAACAAGGAGTAGGAGGAAAAATAACACCTCGTTGAGAGGTGCCAGTGTTCTTCCTTAAGGACTTTTACTTCCACTGTGGTTCTTGTAGGAGGCCAAATCAGATGCGTGTGGGTCAGTATTAATGACAACCAGAAAAGCTTCATGCACCCATCAGATATTTTAGGAGTGCCTGAGGTTTTTAAACTTAAACAAAACCCTTCCATATAAACCTCTGACCAGATTCAACAACAAAAATTATCAGAACATACATTTCACACAAATTACAGTGTTTTGAAAGTCAAAATTGTACTTGAAAATATTTTTACTTTAATAATGCGGTAGCCTAGAACCTACAGCAGTCACAGAAGTACTTGAATACAGTTTTCTTCTGTAAGTTATTTTCGTCATTTGACTTTACTCCCAGTAAAGCCATTTGAGCTATTGTCAGTCAAGTTGTAATTGCTAAGATCCATTTAGTCAGAGGAGTTGCTACTGAGCTGTATTAGGAAATGAAAGAACAGTAGTTCTAAGAGCAGCAACACATCTTTCACTTTATTTGTAGCTCTTCAAAGCCTCTGTCTTCTGAGACCATTACCCAAATAAAGGGGTGAAGGACTTAGACTCAAAACCAACTTAATTTGACATCATTTTGGCAATTGTGGTTACATATTTACAGCCACATATGATAAGGCACGGGGAAAAAAAAAAAAAAAAGGAAATTGAAAAAAGATTTGTGGATGTATAGTTTTAGGGTGCATATAATTTCTGTAATGGTGAGATATGTTAGTGGTGCAACAGAAAAGGAAAGGGCAACTAGGATGTGTGAGATGTGAGAAGAGCATAAACTTCACTGCATTATTAGCATTTATCCTGTACTATACCACTGAGATACATACAAAATGGCATTCCTGCTGCTCTTTCAAGTTAAGCATGTGAAACTAATTGGTTTCTTTAGTTGGTTGATTGGTTGCTGCTTTGGTTGGCAAAATCTCAACTATAATCAGGTCAAAACCTAGGAAAAGTCAACTTTTGGACAATGCACAAGTATTATTTTTTGGTTTATTTTATTAAGTTTTATTAAAAGTCTTTACATTAAAATTGAAGGAAATTTCAATTTCATCAATATGTGAAAAGAAAATATTATAACACCAAAATGAATGATCTGGTAAAATTAAAATAATTTAACTAATTTTCTATGTCATTGACCATAACACTCATCAAAAAAATTGTTTAATTAAAATAATTTTCCTTAAGCAGTTCAAAGTGAGAAATAATTTCTTAGGCATATTAAGATGCTTGGCTCCTCAGTTCACTTCTGCACATTCACTTTACATGCTCATGAACAGAAAATAGAGTTCCAAAAACCTTTGTATTTGACTGTGAAGCTCCTCTTTCTGTATAAAACTGCAATAATTTCTGTATAATAATGCTATAAAAATAACAATGTTTGAAAATAAATATAATCCATAAAAACATGATGCTCGTATCAGATCTTTATGGGAATTTTTCTTTTAAAGATGACATGATGCATAAGGTATCTTTCTTTCCTCATGTGGATGAGAAAACTGATTGGTCTCACCTTTATTCTCCTCAGTGCTTTGGAAACATGTCCTCACTTGTTCCAATTAAATAACAGGTATTATTAAACTAGAAAGCACTAGTTTTTTGTTACTTTATTATTTCTGTCTATCTTTTCAATCTCTAAAGCAATAGAGATCATTTATTTGAGAATCTCAGTGTTTTGGTGCCTGGTCCAAGCAGCTGCAGGTTCCCTTTAATTCCCAGTATAACTTGAATGTTGCTGTGCATGATCAAGTATGGTAAACAAAATACTGCTCGCCAACAGGAGCTTAAGAATTTTAGATTCACCATTAAAAGAAAAAGATGTATAAAAAACATGCTGACAAAAGTCAAGTGTCAAAATTGAAATGATTATATGTTTTAGTTACTTTGCTGCCAAACAGCATTTTACTTGATATTTCTTGGTTTACAGTATGCATGAGTCAGCTGTCATCAGGAACTCATGCAAATCTGCAAACAAAAGTAGACAATCTGCTAACAAAACAGAATGGATATGGAGATTGAAAATTATTTCTCTTTCATTTAAGACCAAATTGGCTAAAGCCAGCCTCCAACATAGGAGACACACCAGTCAACAATATCTCTCATCATCATTTATTAATTTGGGCCTTGATTACTCTAAGCTGGCAGTGCATCTACAGTTACACATACAGAGTTCTTAATAAATCATAGTGACTTGTCATTTAATTTAAATAGCTATTTACATAATAATTAATTGATCTAATCTGAAATATTAACAATCCTGACATAGGACTGCCAAATATTCTCCTGCAGAACTGTTTTTCTTTCTTATGTTATTCTCTAAGGAAAGGAGTCCCCAGGCCCTCTTGATTTTACTCTCTTCGTAACTACAAAACTTTCTTTTTGCTGCTTTACTGAAGAGGACATCTTTTCACAACCTTGAACTTACTCTTCCAACCTGATTTTTCTGCAGCTCTCACATCTTTCACAGAGTAAAATGCTTCCTAAGGAAAATGACAGAGCCTGACATGATCTTATCAAATCCATAGTTATTTCTCCTAAGGCAGCGGCTATTTTACATATCATAGTTGCAGAATTTTCTCAACCTATCTTCATGCCTCACATTTTCATTTGGACAAGAAGTCATATCTTTGCAGCTTTTGAAAGCTTCTCCCTGGGCTTTCTCACATGGAGATGTGAGAAGGATGAACTGCAGTCCCGAGTGTTTTCACCTCTTTTAGAGGAGACACCTCAGTAAGCCTGCGTTACCTACTCCCTGCATTTGCAAGCCTTCACCTTTTTGCTCTGTCCTGTTCTGAGGGAAAATTAATTTTTTCAATAAATGCAACTTAAGCAAGCCCAAGTGTGAGACACAGAATGCTTGGAGTTCTCTGTGGAGGTGCTGGAGAAGGAGGCTTGTAATGGGAACCCTACCAAGGAATAGAAAGACAGAGGGCTGTGCAAAGCTGTTCAGGCTCTGAAAAAAGGGAATGAGTCTCCTGAGCAACAGCCTTGCTTTCTGTCCTCCTATGAGTCCCATCCACTTCACACTTCTTTTCACTCTTTGGAAGAAATCATTCATCTATCTCATGCTGAAGCAATATTAAAAATTCTGTCCTGTTCCAGGCTCATGATGGGCCACGGGCACCCTGCAGCTTTGATCTCTCTGCAAGACACATCCCGAGTTGCTGGAAACAGCTTCTTTCTGACTACTGCTAGGCAAATGAAATGGTGATTTTCTCTTAGTTTTTTATTTGAGGACAGGAAAAGCATTGAGATCAGCTTGGACTATAACCTCTGAGAAGTGGGATGAGTCTGTTCTGGGAATAGGGAATGGTAGAAAAACTCCTCTCTTCATTCTGGGGTTTAGAGGAAGATGGTCTCATAAGGTCTCCTCTTTTCTCTTCCCAGTTCTCACTCTCCTGAGCAGTAGAAACCATTTCCACAAGACATTAGCTAATTTCTTGTAATTTTCCCTTTTCTCTCCCTGCTGGCCACATTTAACTTTAGTTTTACAGATCAGGCAGAAAGATAACTGTTGCTGTTTTCTAGGTATTTAAGAATCAATCAAGTTATTTCTAGCAAGATCCCTAAGTCACTTTAGGTAAAAAAAACCATGGTCTCAGAGCTCTTAGGGTTTGCAGAAAAGATTTTGTCTTCAGCCTAAAACAGCTGAAGGAGCACTTTGGCAGCTTGATATCAGATATTGAATTTATGTTTTAAGTAAGAGCTCTCATAATATCTTGCAAAATCAAGTAGAAATTCTCTGTGACAGGAAATTTGGTTACTGTTGATTCATACAAGTATGGAGCGTGTGACAATGGGTGTAGAAAGGGTTGGTTTGTTCTCTATATTGAATACAGCCACCTTGTTCTCCTTTTAAGGGCTTTTTTTTTTCATTAATGTTTAAAACCCACCTGAAACATATGCATCTCAGGCTGAGTTGTAAAACATCTGGAGAAAAATGATTTTTGTATCTTTAAGACATGTTCTACAAGCAGAAGGATGGGCTTGCATATATTGAAGAAAATACACCCAAAAATCACTTTGCAGTTAACCAACAAGCTACTTTTCCAGTCTGCTGGTAATTTTCTGTAATGCAACACTACAATCATGAGGCCAGATATTAATAACCCCTTTACAGTGAAAAGCTATTCTTTTTATAAATGTATCCCCACTTTTGCCTTCACATGTCTGTAATAGAAAGCTAATATTCATAAGACTTATATGGGCTTTGCAAAAATGATTTACAAGCCTGAAGTACAATTATATTGTATTAACTGGAGAGGTCAGAGGTCTGTTTTAGAAGAATTTCTCCAAATCACTAAATATTCCTTTATAGACATAAATATTTCCCCCTGAATCCAGAAAATTCACTGAGAAATGAAGATTCAGAAGTTTCTCTCAACTTTTCAGAATGGAATGAAGAAGGTGGTGAGCACTGTAACTGCTTGATTTCCTGACATCTCACGGTGCAGCACATATAAAGGCAGTAGTGGGAGGTAGGATATGAGTTATCCAGGCAGAGAAGTGAACTTGCTATCAAAGGACAGATTTAATTAACTGGGGAGATGTACTGATTTTTGTAAGAAGAATATATTATAATCAGCATACTACTGTTGATGATTTTGCCTCTTGAAATCATCATTTTCTAGCAGAAGACTATTTCCTTGAAAAATTTATGATTAGCTAATTAGGAAAAAAACAGTTTCATTTGTTCCTTATGAAAGCTTAATAGCTTTGTAATTATAAAACTACTGCCAAGTATACCTTAACCATGAATTTTTAAGAAGCTTGAGGTAGACAAAGGAATGTTACTTGAAAATGCAAACCTTGAACCAGTTTTTACTGCCTTTTCCCTTGTGTTCTTTAAATTTAGCTTAAAGACAGCTTAATTATTTCCCTCTGAATCTGGAGGTAATACTGGATTAAAATTGCATGTCAAACTAATTTTGTGGCATTGAAATTGCAGAAGTATAAAAAAAGACCGACTGATTTCAGTTGTAACTATGGAGAGGCTATCCATTATTGTCCAAATAGAGGAATCATTACTTGAACTGTTTCCTCTGCTCAGCCAAAGCTCAAACACAAAGGAGAGTGGATGAAGGAGCAAACACTGAAAATGTAGAAGCAAAATGTTAACGCATTCTGAAAACAAATAGTGGTGCTGCAAAGCCTTCACTGTTAATGGCTGTGCCATGTACAATTTATTAAGAGAGATCGTTTCTGTTAGATAAGGTGCTATGGAAGTGCAGACACATGTCTCTGTTAATGGGCTCTCTGTACGGGTCTGATGGGGAAACCTCTGCGCCGTGCTCGGAGCGCAGCCCTGGCACAGGGAGGCACCACTGGGGGAAGGAACCTGCTGGCTGAGGATCAGGCACAACAAAGCTGCTGGGGCATGGGGGGCATGGCAAACAACCCAGGCTCTGGGTTAAAGCTCACATGTGGGAGCTTGCAGTATGAAAAGATGTCCCTGGATGCCTACAAGTGACAAAAAAGGGTTAAATGGTTTTGGGGGGGTGTCCTGATGCTGGAGGATCTCAGGAATGTGTTTGAGGTTCTGCAGAAGATACTGGAGGGATGGACTACCCCTTCCAAGAGCCTGTCCACTCCCCTGAGCCTAGCTGTGTTTGAAATTGATGCAATTCCAAAACCAGCAGTCTCACACTACTACTGTGGGTAGAGAAAAAGCTGGGATGAAGGAAGCGAGGGGGGTCTGCAAAGAGATTGCTGCTGCTGCTGGTGAGACTGCCACATGGCAGGAGCTGATCCTGCCCCTCCATCCGTGCTTGTCCTTCAGTGCTGAGAAGAAAAGCCTTGCTGGACCTTTCGTTCTTTCTCTCCTCAGATCCAGAGAAATCTCACAGCTTTCCAGCTGCTGGTGGGTGTGGGCAGAGCATGGGACAGGCTGGCCAGGATGCTTGAGGGATGGGCATCAAAGGGAGAGCCCACTGTGCTTTGATTTGGTAGATATTTCTCCAGGAATGGTTTAGGTGTGGTTTACCCTTTCTTGCTGTTGGGAGGGAGAGTGTCATATGCTACCCCCACCCTGGTATTTTCTGTGATTTCTGTTTCTGGGAAACATCCATAGGCTGAAGGAATACAGGCAGTTTCCTCAGTTCATTTGTCAACAGCAGCAGGTGATGAGATAGTCTGTCCTGCATCACCTCACTGGATGCTTCCCAGGATTTTAAATTTTCTTTCCCCTGCTAAGCTTCTGAAATGTGTTGTGTTTTCTAACTAATATGACTGAGGTAAGACAAATGAACAGTGGCTTTGAGTTTTTAGAACAAAGCCTCTTGGCAGCAGTAGCTGGAGAGGATGAGGTCTCTGGAATATCTCTTGACCAAATTATTTACCTCTCAAGCAAGCCCTCTGAGCACAGGCATGTGCTGCTCTTGCCCTTTTATACTGGTTTGGAATGGCCAGAGAAACTTCCTGATCCTTCTCAGCAGCGTTTGTAGACAGCTTAAAGTAATTTATCCCAAGGAACAACCTGAACTGGGGAAAAAAAGCATGAGTTGCCATGGCAAAGTCTGCTTCTCACAGGTAAATATATTTTTCAAAACACAGAAGATTGTGAAAAGAGATATTTCTGTTGGATATTCCTTTCCTTTATGACACATAATCATACAAGTTCTGGTCATGCTAGTAAACATTATATCTAATGACCAGACAAAATTTTTTTCATATCTGCTGTGCCATTTAGGTAAATACTAAATTCCTGTTTGCTAGGGAAAAAATTGATACTGAATTAAGTATGCAACTCTGGAGGTAGCTGTCTATTTATATTGTGGCTCCTTTAGAAACCACCAGTAAAAAAAGTTATTTTTTCCACAAAAAAAAAAGGAGAATTTATATTTTCCACATAACCTTCTAAGAAAAAAGAAAGATTAACCACTTTGCCACAGTTTTGCTGCTGCAACACACCTCTGTTTGAAAATATACCAATCAAATACTAGCCAGCAGTAGCTACAGTGTTATTTTTTTGTCTGATGCATAAAGTCAGCTCTGGAAAGGAATGACGTTATGACACAGATCTTATTGACCCACATTTTTTCTGTGGGCTTGATGATCACTCTTACTCAGTAAAAGGAAATGTGCTGAGTTCTACACCTGTGCTCTATGACTACACAATTTTTTTCAGGTAGAGAGACTACAGACACTGCAGAATAGATAATCTCTCTACCCTACACAAAAATGGTATTTAAAAACATTTTAAATTCCTATTCGAAGATTTTAGAAATCCTTAAGACAATATTATGGAAAAATGAGCTCAGGAGTACAGAAAAGACATGAACAATTTCCCTTATCCTGAAGGGTAACATAACTAGTTACTCCTAAGGTATTTTCTAATCAACCTGTTCACTTATTTTCCCTTTCATTTAATTGGAATTATAGCCTGAATCTTACCCAGGAAAAGTTTTGATTTAAAAATTACTTTATTGAAAAATTCCTAACAAGATTTACTGGGCAGATTTGGCAATGTAAAACAGATCGTATGGATTTAACTGTCAATACAGCTCTTAATTTCAAATTAATTGCAAATCACAAAATCTCAGTATTGTGTGCAGTGAAAACATTAATATTCCAGTTTAAAGGATGTTAGTGATTTCTTCATTTTCTGAAGAAAAAAAATAACAAAGTACAAAATAAATCAATTAAAAAAATTAAAGGTTTATGTCAATTTTACTCTAACTCCTACCACCCTATTTTTGTGTTATTGCAGTGAAATTTGTAGCTACTTCTGGGATCAGCTGAAGAATATATGCCATTCTTATCTCGTTAGTGACCTGTTTGTTACTTGCCTGGCAGACACTTGTGTGACCTTGAGGTACTCCTTTTAAAGTTCAAAGACCCCCAGAAATGTGGGCATTGTGACATGCAGGAAAATTCAGTCTGAGGAACCCGTCAGATGTTTTTCTCTCAGCATCTCCATAATGAGAGAGCTGAATTACACCACCTCACCCTACAGTGAAAACAGGCATCCAAAGGGTTTTACTTTCCACATTTGCACAAATCTCAGAAGATGGACAGGAACTTTGCTCTGCACTGTGAATGCATGGACTTGATCCAGCTGCTGACGTGAGTGAAGCCTGTATGACCCTGCCTCAGGGCTGCAGGTTTTGGACCAGAGCCAGCCTATGCATGGACAGAGAGCAGAGAGATGGATCAGGACATTCTAGAACCCTCCTCGACTAGCAGTGGCAAAGGATGAGACAGTGATTTTCACCCTCTTTGCTTTCTTAGGCTGTCTTATTGCAGCATCTAAGACAACATGGACATAATGTTTAGTATTAGGCACAGTAACATATCTTTTCCTGGATAATTTAACATATCCTTGCAAGAAATCGTCTTAAATAATGGTCTATATTCATGTAGTTACTTACCATTCTCAAAGACATATTGTGCTGGGAACTTTGTAAAAAAAAAAAAAAGTTTCAATTCGATCCATTTTATTTATTCATAATCTGCAAGCCATTTTTTATTAAAAAAAAAAAGATATCAGCAATTATCCTTCAAAGCCCCAGTTTTAGCAGAAGTCAATTTTACTCTACACTTAGTAGCCAGTTATTCCACATCTGATTATACTGATGGCAATTCTTCATCTTGGAGATTTTAATAAAAATGTGTTTAGTAAAGCAGCCCCTTTCTCCCCATCTTCCATAAATCAGCTGTGCAATGGCTGAGAGCAGGCTTTGGCCTGGCAACGATTGCTGGGCATGTCTGCTCTGCACCCAGCCACCAGGGCACCCCTGCAGGCAGAAAGGTGGCACATGGAGCTCCCGTGAAAGAGGCTCAAGCTCCTCAGAGCTGTGTGTGGGCTGATGTCAGAAGGGAAGGTGGCCAGGGAGAACACTTGCTGAAAGGTCCCTGCAGCAGCAGGCTTCCCCCAAGCCCATTTCTACTGAATGCCACACTCAAACCTCAGGGAGAGAACAAAGGAAGCAATCATGATTTATCAAAGAGGGGAAAAATTTTTGTCTTGTATTGTGTCAGAATATTTTTGTATTTCTAGAACTGATTACATATGTTTTCTTTGCTGTGCATTTCTCTTCACTCAGTAAAATTTGTTCCTTTTCAGTGCAGAAGTCTTTTTTTCCCTACATATGTGTTTAAGGAGCTACTTCCAGGTAGTTTAGACACTACTTTTCAGCTTACTGGAATGAGTACATCTATATTTAAAACAAATATCTATCATTGTCATCCCAAAATAAAATAAGTAATAGCAAAACCATTAGGCACTGTTAAAACCTTGACACTCAACACTGCAGCAGAGACACTTGACTTCCTTGAGACAGTGCAGTTAAATCTCAGGAGCTATGCCATTGGTGAGGAGTCAAAGTTCTGATTTCAACAGCAAAAAGCTTAAAAAGCATCACTCCCAGACCAGCAATTGGTGCTATAGATTGTTGCAGCAGACCTCTTTTTAGGGATAGAAATGAGCCAAAACATAGACTCTCATTTAAAAGGGTCCCAGTTTATTCTTCTTTTTATCTTAGCCACCCTGACTGACTACAACAAGCTCCTACTGCAGGGTCCAGCTGCAGACTGACTGCTGGCTGTTTCCTACTGGACTAGGACTGCAAATATTTGCTTGCAGACTCTCACCACAGGCCTTAGCTAGCTCGACTGTGTCTGCAGGCACCAAGAGCAGGCTCCAACTCCATCAGACAGACTGACCTCATGGCAAATCTTGTGCCAGCAGGAACTCTCTTCCTTGTTTTGTTCTTCTTCGTGTCTCTCTGGACCATTCATCTGATACACGGAAAAAGTAAATCCACAACTTGGGAGGGTTGTTAAAGTTTGATATGTTTTATCAGCACTGATGGCTGGGGGGTCTCCCTTCTAAAGGCATGCACAACTTTTGCAGTGCTCATAATCCCCTTTTATCCCCATATGCAGATGAATTGCACAATCTCTTCATGCACAGTCATTTCCCATCTCTGCCCAGCCCCACTTTGTGTGCAAATTGTCTGGTGAGTCTTTCTGCACCTGCAATGCCCACTGGGGGTCACCTGGTGGTGGCTGGGGAGGAAGAAGCCTTCCTAGAGGCTGACCTTTTCACTTTGGCTCTCTACACATGCCCCCTGAGCCTTTGGTCTCAATCTAAACTAGAAAGTTGATTCTGTCTGGTTGTCTGGGTATCATGAGCCTCGGTTATCTGGAAGCCTCATAAGTCTGGTACACTGCACTTGCATTTTTGTAAACAATTTCCCTTTATCATGCTTCCTTGCATACCATTGAGTTGTTTTTCTGTACATACACTTCATCTGCTGTGAGAACAGTGTCTTATCCTGCTGCTTGTAGGCCTAGCATAAGTGATTTTAGACAATAAGCACAGTCTTATGTAACTCAGACTTTTGGTAAAACCCCTAAATGAAATTTCTACAAACTCCTAATTTCAAACTCCTCATCTCACCCTCTTCCCCCTCAGGGCACTTCTTTCTCCAGGCACTCTCCCTTAAGGTTGCCCAGACCGTTTTTTTTCACACTTAGCTTTATTAGTTACAGCCAAGAGCAAGGCTGTTCTTCTTAGGTAATTAGTACGACTGTGAGTTATCAGGGCTGAGCTGACATGAAATCCCTTCTACACCTACTGTAGATGAATGGAAGAGAGGATCACATAAAGAGCTCGTGCTACACCTGGTAGGTCTTGGATAAGATCCTTGACACAAGTCTCAGAGTTCATTAGCCATATGATGCAGCTTGTCTCCTAATTATTGAGCTAAGAAATTGTCCTTGTAATTCAAGATCTGTATCTCAATTGCATTCAGGCTAGAGTAAAATGTTTCTGGGATATAAAATGCATGAGTGTGTTGTGCTAGCTCTTTTTTCCAGGGCAGGAGGTGAGGGAGGGTTCCCTGTGCATCACTTTTCAGAGCAGCTGTGACCCCCGAGTGCCACTGTGGCTGTGAACTTCACAGGCTGTCATGGATGACTGCCATGAAGCTCTTTTTTTAAAATGACTCCAGGAAGTTTTTGTGCTACAAAACAAAAGAAGGCTAAGGGCAACTACCCATGTCTTTCTGACCTCGAAATTAGCTTTTTCTCCAGTTCCCCTGCAGGATAACATCACCTAGCTCTCTCCAAGTGCAGTCCAAAGGCAGCTCACTCCAAGGATGGATTCCAAATGGCAGAGTTCCCAAGACTAAATGCTGGTTTGTCTTCCTGTGACACATCTCCAGAAAACTGTGTACCCTCCTGTCCCTCCATGCCAGAACTCAGGGCATGAAACACAAAACCTCAGGTGTCTGCTCCAGGAGAAAGATCTCAGTGGGCTTCAATACCGTTTTCAACATCTTAAAAACGAAGATAATGTTTCTGTTTAAGGAACACAGATGCAGACAGTAACCTCCATTTCTCTTATTTAGCAGAATAGGAGAGTAAATGCTCCCATCTGAGGAAGAATTCTGGTAGGATTGACCATGAAATTATTAGATTACAGGCAATATCATTTATATTACCTTACATTACAGTTATAGAAGAAAATGTTAGTTTTAGAACTGATTTCCTTTTATTAATATTTCTTTTTGGGACAAGAAAAACATGTTAAAAACATTTTAAGAGTCCTTAAGAGTCTTTAGCATTCTTTATTTTCCTGTTCTCACACAAATCAGGGTCATGCTTTTGAGTAGAGTTTCAGATGCTGTTAATTCAGTTACCATGGATGATGAAAAAGGTGCTTTTTGTTAATTTGAAAATATTTTACTGGAGAATTTGGTTAACCCTACTGATTCAGTAACTTCTTATCTTTGAATTTCTTGAAACCATTTTCCTAAATCTGGCCATTAGCATGTTTGTTTCTTCATGCAAGCAAGCCAAATGTTTATAGATATTTCAGATATAACAGAGTACAATTTTCTAGATATTTCAATGAGAGAAGGTCTTTGTCTGATATTTTCCTAACTTTTTAGACACTCAGCAGTGATCTCATGAACATGTTTCACTACTAAATTAAGCAAGTAAGGAACAAAGCTTTCCTATTGGTCCCTGCACGCCAAGTCACCATAGACATTGAAACAGAAACTAATGTATAAGGCCTCTCTATGGAGATCAGCTTTTTAAAATAAAGTCACTTTCCTAACACCTAAAAAAATCCACTTTTCAGAAACGGGCCCAAATGTCAAATACACATCAGATTTTCAGCAGGATTCTAATAGTAGATTCATGTTTCTTCATGCACTGAAGACATAAAGGATCCCTCCCCCACCTTGCCTTGCATTTCCTTGCCTTGCCATCACACCACATCATGTCCCTTGCCTGGCAAAGAGGCCCTGAACCAGGAACACTTTATCACCATTATTGCCAGAAAATGGCACTTCTATTCTTAGTAAAGTGTTTTATGTCAAGGACTGAGAAATGCTTTGCAAGATACAGCCATTACTGTCATTACATTTTGCAATAACTAGGTTTTCAGTTCACTGTCTGGACAGAAAAATGTTTTAGGTTAAACATGGTGCTTATTAGTTCTGCAAAATAGACCTAAGTTGTCTTTTTACACTTTTAATTTTCTTTAAGCTTTACATTGCAGTAATTTATTGAAATCTCTTTACAAATATAATGTCCTTAGGAAGACTCTTTATGCCACTTTGAGCTTTGTACTGAAATAGAATTCATGATATAGATTTATTTCAAAAAAGGTTAGATCTTTTAAAAAATCATAATCCAAGAGTTAGGTCCATGAATAAGACTGGATGAATTTATAAGATATAATTTTTCACCCCAAAATTAACTACTAGAACTTAAAATACTTAGATTTATTTTGTCAAAATATCCTGATTTTTTTTGTGATAAAACCTTAGCACAATGTTCTGTCTAGAAATCTATTTATTTTATTAAGGATCTTTTAAATAAAACTGAAATATTGCGCTTAATGTGGCTTTTTTTGACTGAACAAAATTTTACCTCAAAAAGAATATTTTTCTGCTTTTCTACACCCATATCATCTGATTTACACAGCTGTATTGAAACAAATGTGTTTCTGATCTGAGTGGTTTGAAAAAGTGTTACTCCTTTATCCCATAAATTGTATGTAAACAATTTATGTGTGTAACATAATTACATGTAAGAAAAAAAATAAATTCCATATATATAGCTGAAGTAAACCTGTAAAAAATGCTGAGGAATGTTGTGTGGGGATAAAGGCTGTCACGACAGTGACAGTCAGCATGAGAATGCCAGCCAGGAATTCTGGGTTCCCTCACCTGATGCATTTTCAAGCAATTGTAGCAAGGTAATCATGATCTGTCAGTTCCTCTCATTGTCTATATAAGAGGCCACTGACATTAAAATTCAATCTACTCTTATTGGAGTTTTGCCTCTGAAATATGCAGGTGCTTTACTTGTATCTTAACTGAAAGAGGTAATAAAATCATGCAGGAATTCAAGGTTTTCAAAATACATTGCTTTAAATTTCCAGAAGAAAATTTCTTGGCCAAAAAAAGAATACAAGAAAATTACTTTTGTCTACTATAGACACACTTAATTCAATTTTTCTCTAGGAGCCTTTCCTTGCAAAAATGTGAATATTAGCACCTGGGAATCGTCACCATCATTTATACCCATCAAAAAATAAGACAATCTTATGACTTTTCTAAATCTTTGCTTGATTATGACTGTGGAAACAGAAAAAGGTGAAGAAAGCAGAATTTACTCTGTAGTGGAACACTGCTGCCAGCAGAGTTCTGGCTTTAAGAAGAAAGGCTTCCCTTTGAAGTCTCATGTTTGAAGGGGTTGATCTTTGTGTGTTCTCCTGTTCCCATTAACCCCTTCCCAAGGAGTGTGGGCAGGTAGGACTGTGCAGACCCATTGAAGCCAAAGCAGAGCTGTACCCACAGGCACAAAGGGCTGGGCTTTCAGCCTGTGAAAGGCAAATAGAGAAGGCTGGTGAGAGGCAATGTGCCAAGGCATCGAGCAAATCTGGACAGACTCGGGTTCAAGGTCTGCCCTTGGCTTTCTGGGTGAACCACTTTCCCTTTCTGACTTCTGCTTACAGCAAACAGGGGCACTGCTGCCTACCAACACTGTGCCAGAAGGACTTCAAACAAAAGGCTTAGGGTGTTTTGCAAAATTGCATCAGAGATTAAATAAAAGTTGTTAAATGTTTTTATTTTTAATTTTTATGAAAAATCACATGTATATAAATACATTAGAGCCCATTAAGTAGCCCAGTGCAAATGCCTGGGCAGAGTAAAGAAGAGGAGGCATTTTGGTTCAGCCCTGTATTTTAATGATATGATTCAACCAGCCATGTATTCCGGCATCGTTTATTTTTATTTTGATCTTGCACTGAAAAAGAACTGTAGAGCTAACCCTGTTAAGTGTTTGTGGATATACATAGGAAAAACATAATGTAAATACCTTAGTTTAGGAGGTTTATGATTTCATAAAAAAACTTTCCAACATGGTGAAAATAGACAGAGTTGAGAGACTTCACTCCATCCACCACCGCCTCTGTCTGTCACTAGTGTCGGTGGCTCTGCTGGATGATGGCTGTGAACAAGCTCTGCTGTGAGCATGCAAAATCTTTGGATAACTCCCTAACCACATCCTCCAGCTTGCAGTCCTAACACATTTCACACAGTTTTCATAAAAATGTTGCCACCATCACTGTCTCTCTAAAACCCAAACCAATGGAATCATAGTGTTTTCAGAAAATGTCAGCTTTTGATTGTACTTGTCATGAGCAATTTGTTACTTGAGGTTTCTGGGACAGCCTTTAAAAATTGCTCTGAGCATAATGCTCTGACTGCACAGGCAGGAGACAAAGAATCAACAGCCATTTGGGCACATATCTCCAGGAGGATAGTGTATCTTTGGGTACCTGGGCCAGGTGAAAAAGGGGACAGAAGTGACCTCCTTGAGGTGCCTCTGCAGTTCCTGAGGGAGCCTGTCACACATTTCAGGGTAGCTCACCAACATTCCCCCAGTTTTCAAATGGTTAAAAAACTATGCAGTAGCATATATACTTTATTTTTACCCCCTAATTTCTCTGTATGTTCAAATAAGATGGCAAAGGGTTCACAGTTGTCACAGCCGTAGCTGGAGGGCAGACGTGTGAAATCATCCCATCAAGAATTACACACAGAAACAAGAACACCAATCTCTAACCACCTCTGTGTGTCTTTTAGTACATTAAAATGAACAGAGTAAAATTTGATAAACCGGTCAGGACCCTTGAGATTAGCACACATTCTCAAGACTTTGCATTTTTGAAAATGAGTATTTCTTATCAGACTTGGTTTGGAAAAACTTGAAGGTTTTGTTTTGAAATAATTTGATTCACAGAAGAAGTAACTGGCTTATTGCTGCAATACCAGAGGGATTTATTCTGACCATATTTCAGGTATCACTGATTTACAGTACTGCTGTGTTGACAACATAAGTTTTCATATTTTTCTTATCTTCTTACAATTATATGTATTCTTTGTTGTTCTTGCATAAGGAGCTCTTAAATATTTTGTGATTGGAATCTTTTTGGTTATTTTCCTGAGTTGATGGTGGTGGTAAGGGCTGTAGTNATGGTTGGGAAAGCTGTGGAAAATGGGACAGGTATGGTGGATACAGCTCAGAGATGTTCTTTAACCCATCGGAGTGACGACGTGTTCTCGAGGCAGCATCCAGGCTGCACGGCTCCTTCCAGAGAGCACATGGCCCAAGGAAAGCAGCACCCAAAGACCAAGGCATGTGGCTATCCTGACCAGATATAGGGTTCACCTGGGATANTGTGAAATCATCCCATCAAGAATTACACACAGAAACAAGAACACCAATCTCTAACCACCTCTGTGTGTCTTTTAGTACATTAAAATGAACAGAGTAAAATTTGATAAACCGGTCAGGACCCTTGAGATTAGCACACATTCTCAAGACTTTGCATTTTTGAAAATGAGTATTTCTTATCAGACTTGGTTTGGAAAAACTTGAAGGTTTTGTTTTGAAATAATTTGATTCACAGAAGAAGTAACTGGCTTATTGCTGCAATACCAGAGGGATTTATTCTGACCATATTTCAGGTATCACTGATTTACAGTACTGCTGTGTTGACAACATAAGTTTTCATATTTTTCTTATCTTCTTACAATTATATGTATTCTTTGTTGTTCTTGCATAAGGAGCTCTTAAATATTTTGTGATTGGAATCTTTTTGGTTATTTTCCTGAGTTGATGGTGGTGGTAAGGGCTGTAGTGTTTTTCTTTTCTTTTCTTTCTTTTTAATGAAAATATTTTCCAAAGAGATGAAATCCAGCATGAAAATGCCAAAGCTTCAAAGCAATAAAAGAAAAGGAAGAGGAGTCACAACCCCCTCCCCTCAGCTCAGACTTCTCAACTCCCTGGATAATGAATGGTTACTTCTCACTCTGATGTAACTTTGAGGCTTCAACCCAGAAATGGATTACAGCCTGCTTTCTTTCAAAGGATTTTATTTGNAGCCTCCTGCTCCCCAGGGTCCTAGGTCCCCTCCTCGGTGCAAATAACTTGGGCTAATTTTGATTTATCCCAGCTGACTGGGTTGCCACATGCTATGACTCTTTACTTTTCAGTGACAGAGCCTTGAGGACTGTGAGTCTCAGAGCCAGTTGTCAATAAGTATTTATGACTCTCAGGTGGTCATGGGGAAGTCAGGACTTTCAGAGCTGGAATGTCCATTCCAGGCAGCTGCTCTCTGGGATTGGCGCTTCAGTGGCACTGTCGAGGTGCCCTGGGCATCTCCACTGCTTGAGCATGCTCAAAGAGAGGATACACAGCCAGATGGTTAAAACTAAGGCTATAACACTCTTCACTACTTTCTTCCTAAAGGGAAAGGGTGACGTTTTCCTCATTGGCTTATGCTCAGAACAGCATCTGGGGTTAGATTCTGGCCATACTCCCCTCACCCCAGCTGCCTCTGTATTTACCTGGCAATAACCCACGGTATCTGCTTGGCATGGAAGGAAGCTAGGCACCAGATGCATGATCCTACTTGGAGTGCATTAAAAGTGGCCTATACAGAGCCTAAATTTGTCGCCAGAATTAAAATTGTAACCCCGCTTGCATCTTCTCTTATCTCGCACTGTGTAAGCATGCTGCAGCAGAGCATGCCCTTTGGAAGATTTATTTGCAAAAAGAGAAAGTTAGAAAACTGTAATTCAATTGTAAAGAACTAGGAGATTTTAAGAGAAAAAAAACGCAGCAGTGCAAAGCACAAACCTCGACATGCTGTTTATTCAGTGCTAGCAACTTGTACCTGCTTTATTGGTTTAAAGCACAATGTTCAGTCACAGGGTATTGTTTCAGCAGCTGGACCATGTGTTGAAGTGAAACTCTAAGGAAGTGTAGCAACATTAGGGGAGAACTAGGAAGCAAAGTATCAGAAAAAGATAAGGAGTTGGCTTTTATAAAGGAAATTTTAAAAGAGGCACCAAAAGAAATACAGATCGTATTAACCTGGTTCCTCAGATGAGTGTGAAAAAAATAAAAAGAGAATAAGAAAGTACTTAGCATTTCAACTCGGAAAAGTGGGAACCAGAGTATTAAAATGCAACCCAATAGCTGTCATGGGCAACTAAAGGACATTTAAAGCAAAAGATGGACTCTAAAAGGCATTGTTTAGACCTAGTAATGGACTTAAGAATAAACAAGCACTTGGGATTGTCACAAGTGAAACAAGACTACAAGATGAGGTTGTCAGAGTGATTTAATTAGAA
Source organism: Sitta europaea (assembly GCA_013400255.1). NCBI lineage: Eukaryota > Metazoa > Chordata > Aves > Passeriformes > Sittidae > Sitta > Sitta europaea. Next base: position 76,375 of record VXBS01004086.1, on the reverse strand, counting down.
GAAAACAATGGGTTAAACTGCAAGAATGAAAGGGAAAGGGGAAAATCTAATCATGAAAGAAGCCAATATGAAACTCTGAGTACTTTGGGGACTTTGAAGACAAAAACTAAAAATGTGAGGAAAAGAGAGAAATCACAAAACACAGAACTATACTATAAATTCTTGTCATCAACATCTTGCTTCCTGTTGGGCTTAGTTATTTCCTTGTCTGCTTAAAATATATGTCATCTCAGGATAGGAATTCTGTGTTTAATCTTAGCAAATCAGAAGAGAGAGAGAAGTAGGTGTGGGGACACAGTGATACTCAGGAGGGTGAAGAGGAGACTTGCTGGTGCTGCACCAGTGACTCCCTGGGGCTGTGTGCCCACACAGCTCAGGGCATGGGTGGGCCATGGCTCTGTCACTAGTGGAAGGGCCAAAAGGGAAGATGGAGAAGCCCTGAACATTTGCAACAAGATGCTGCAATCAAGGAAATCTTTGGGTGCTAGAATATGAACATAGGTGGATATTGAAATAAAAAATAGTTGGTATTGTTCTCCAGAGATACAGTGTTGAGCAGAGCCTTCGTGACTGTGTGTAATGAGCAGTGTGGGCTGCAGAAGATCCAGCAGTGTACAAGCCTGTTAATGGAGGGTATCTGTATTGCCTACTTTAAGCTTGTTTTAAAATATCTCCATGTGCTGCCCTTGACTGACCTAAGAACAAACCCCAAACTTTTTATCCAAAGGGAAAAAAAACAGCTCTAACAGTTCTTACAGTTATTTGTATAACCTTTTCAGAAGTGCTTTGTTTTCTTTGTCTTTGCCTTTCATTTACTTTGATGTTTGTAGCAGTTTTTTTCCATCAGCGATAACTTTGAAATTTAACAATAAAGTAATTTTTAAGAAGCAAGCATGAAGTATTTTACAGTTTTGAAGAGTAAGTTGTTAAAGCAAACTTTTACTCAAAAAACATGAAGGGCCAGCTCTTGTTAACAAAAGGTCAGCTCTGATGAAGATTTAAATGTCACAGGGCCAGAGCTTGAGCTTGCTGTTAACCCAGGTTTCACACTTCAGGTTTTGCAGGAGGGATGGAAGTATTTGTCTATGAGGAGACCATGGCTAATAGTGTGGGCTGAATCCCAAGGAGGGCTCTTTAGCCCGTTGGACCACACTCTCACCATGCATATTTTCACTGCAGCACTGAGATAACTACAGAAATGTCAAAAATTTAAAATGTATGTAAACCTTTTTTCATAAAACTTTTGCCCATCAGAGATAGATCTGGCTGATGCTAAAGTGACAGATGTCCATTTTGGGAAAGGAATGAACAAGAGACATGTTCATCTGATGTCCGAAAAAACTTATGTTCTTATGTAATCGAACATGAGAAATGAGAAAATGTAAATTTGGGACAAGACATTGTTAAAAAAATTCAAGTTAAAAACTACCTTTTCCCCTCTAGCTAGTATTTTGGAATGCATTTAGTAGCTGAAAATAAATATTTTTCATTTTCTGTATGAAATTTCTGCATCAATCCAATAGCATCCATTACTTTGAAAATTCAAATTATAGAAGTTGCTTTGCAGAACACTTTTACAGAGCTGCTTAAGAAACAAATGTCCAGCTCATGGTATTATATGAAAGAATATGAAAATTAAGTCAAAATAAAGAAGAGAGTAAGCCAAAGAAAAGATAAACAAAGGGACCTGCTTACTAAAGCCTGTACTTTTCAACCTGGATGAAATTCCAGTATTTTGAAGCTTCTGTTTTGAGTGGGATTGAGGACTGTCAATATTTACATTTTTCATGAAATGGGAATTTATTAATAAAGAGTTTCTCTGGAAAATCAGGAACAAAACTTTCTGAAACAACATGAAATCTTCTTCTGAGCAGCCATGCTGCAGAATTCTCCAGCCATTAGGGGTGCTTATTCCCAATGTTTACATCCTTCTGTTCCCAGTGCAGGAAAGATGCTGGGGTCTTCTTGGTCAGGAAGGCCCTTGAGCCTTGCACTCCCTTCTCCAAGAATGGTCTCTCCCTGTCACTAGTGGGCTTCTGCAGGGCTCCATCTCTGCCCTGTGCTCTTCATTATCTTCATAAATGACTTGCATGAGGGACTGGAAGTGATACTGAGCAAGTTTGCAGAAACTGGGGGGAGCTGTGACTCCCTGGAGGGCAGGGAGGCTTTGCAGAGAGACCAGAACAAATTACAGCCTGGGAAATCACCAACCCAGTGAAGTGTGACCAGGGAAAGTGGTGGATTCTGCACTTGGTATGGGGCAACCCTGGCTGTACAGACAGAGCAGGGCACGCAATGCTGTAGAACAGAGCCATGGAAAGGGAGACCTGGGGATCCTGGTCCATGGCAAGCCAGGAGGGCCAACCCTGTGCTGGGGGCATCAGCCACAGACAGCTGTGCAAGGGAGGGGATTGTTCTGCTCTGCTCTGCTCTGCTCTGCTCTGCTCTGGGGTGACCTCACCTCGAGTGCTGGGGGCAGTTCTGGGTGCCACAATATAAGAAAGATATTAAACTGTATGATAGAGTCCAAAGGAGGGCTGGAAAGATGGGAATGGCCTTGAGAGGAAGCTGTATGAGGAGCTGCTGAGGTCACTTGGTGTGTTCAGCCTGGAGAAGACTGAGGGGAGAGCTCACTGCAGTCACAACTCCCTTGTGAGGGGGAGAGCAGGGACAGGCAGTGATCTCTGCTCTGTGGTGACACTGACAGGACCTGAGGGAATGGCCTGAAGCTGAGTCAGGGGAGGTTCAGTTAGATATCAGGAAAAGGTTCCTGTGGTTTGGCGTTGGAACAGGCTCCCCAGGGAAGTGTTCACAGCACCAGCCTGAAGCACTTAGACAGTACTCTTGGACACAGGCTGTGACTCTCGGGGTGTCCTGTGCAGGGCAGTGTCACCTTGTTCTTTTGCTGTTCGTTCTAGCCTTCTAATTGTTTACATATTTGGGAGTCAGTTTCTCAGGATTTTCTCTAAACAAGATTATTGTTGACATTCCTTCCAGTGGGAGGGTCAATTAATAGACATTTTCTAAGACCAAGGGAATTGAAGAGGTTGAACCTCTATCTTCCAATGTGGTCCCTTTCTGTGAAAGGTATATAAAGTCAAAAAATAAATTCTCTCTTTCTCCTCTCGATCCAACTTTGTCATCTCTGTTGCGTCTCTCCGTGACATCACAGCGTCAGGGCAGGATCTTGGACTTCATGATCCTTGTGGGTCCCTTCCAACTCAACATGTTCTGGGATTCTGTGATTCTCTGTCCTTCTGGTGGGTCCTGAGTGCTTTTGCACTTCCAGTCCTGTGAGCAGGGACACCCTCCAGCACACAAAATATTGGCAGGTCAGCAAATTATCCAAATGTCAGTCAGACTAGGAAGAGGTAGGGTGTTACAGCAACTCTGTGAAATATTTTTGTTCACCAAAGCACGAGCATTTTTCTGTCTTCTCACTTTTGCAAAAACACAGTCATATGAATACTGGGATCACTATAATTTTGCAATACTTACAGTATAATAACATTTTCAGTGATTCAGTTTTATCTGTTGCAACCAGCTTCTCTCTGGACCAGACTGACTGGAATACACAAAGGCTGTGTATTCCATTGGTGCTAACTCAGAATTTAGTGTTCAGTTAACTCTGCTCTTGTGGATTGTAAATTATAGCCAGGAAACTTTTGATTACTGTTAAAACCAAGATTTGAATATCAGTTTTTATCTCTTTCCCAGGTGGGCCATTAATCTACTTTTTAAAATGTACACTCAATGAACCATTTCAGCATGTACTACTGATTTTGAAATGTAAATAGGTTGTGCATGTAAAATCCCATTTTTCTGATAAACTGGAAAGCAACATATTTTTGTTCTGCTGGTGCATTTATATATGCATGGGCAACTTCCATAAAAAAGTTCTGAAGTGCAATTATTGGATCCAAAATTATTACCCGTGGCATCCTCCTTTTCAAACTAGAAAACTGCAATGGCACAATTTTAACATCCTCTGAAAGTGAATATAAATAAAATGATAGTTCCAGTTAATAGTTGAGCAGTGTAGTTCAGTGTCTAGTGTTTTCCTTTCTTTGGTTTCTACAAATTCATTGCACTAAACAGATTATATCTAGTTACACGGATTAGCCACTGCTGCTTTCCCATGCCTTTTTCATAAATTATTTTTTGATGATTGCAATTTATGGTTGCACTGTCTTTTTAATATTTTGCTATTCAGTATCTGTTGAATAATAAATTCTACCTTTCATATTTTATTTTAATAGTCCTTGTTGCCATGTGCCTATCTCTTCAGGTTTTCATTTGGGGTTATTAAATGTAGAACTTGTCATTTAAACACTAAAATTGTAATCAAGGGCATAATCATAATCTTTTCAAGACAGACTCTAATGACAACAGTTCAACTGCACTGATGTGCAAAACTTGGGCTGCCTGCCCATTAGTATTGCATTCCTGGGATAAAGAGTGTAAAATTGTTAAGAATATGGTACAGGGATTTAAAATTGCTTCAGTTCTGAAATGCTAGAAGAGAGCCTAACTATGTAAAAACCATATTAACAGTAAAACAGAGGAGAAAGAATTGAGGGTGACAGCCTTGTTGTCCTACAAAACAGAGAAACCCAGGTTTGTGTAGTCTGGTTTTCTTAAACTTGAGGTTTGTAAGTTTATAGGTTCTTTTTTTTTTT